>JAPKLY010000513.1:71129-93859 GCA_026898435.1 Prunella vulgaris | reverse complement strand
CAAGACAAAAGAATGTGACCCAACTTCAGGATTGAGATAACAATGATCAATGTGGTTAATGGGTCAGAAGTTTGCACTCATTACATTCATTTTTCTTTACATTTTCTTTTAATATCCAGCCAAATGAATATGACCCAACTTCAAGATAATCAATGGCCAAATCTATATTCCAGCGAGAAAAAATGATATGATTATGGTGCGTAGCTACGAAACCATAAAAGTTAAACACGATTATGATCGAACGAGGAAGAAGCACGTGAGATCAAAGTGGTATGATGGTGAGAGCATAGTTGGAAAGAAAGCAAAAAGACACCCTCTACCCTATGTTGTCCTTGTCTTAAAATGGACCACATCTTTCATTTATATTTTTAATTGAGACTAACTGTATTATGTAATTTTCATTGTATAATATTATTATTAAATAAAAAAAAAATTATATGAGTCCATCTTATAATGAGATCAAATATTAAAATATTACTTATTAATAAAAATATTTGTATATTGGTTAAAAAATTAATTATATTTACAAATTAAAAGTTGTCACTTTTAAAAAATATAATATTTTTAAAAAATAATAGTCATTTTTTAAAATATTAGTATATTTTTAAAAGAGTTAATTTCTTATTAATAGATGACTGGTCTTATACAAGACTTACTCTTAAATAAATATCTTTTAAATAAAAAACTTAATTAATATTATTGAGAATTATACGTAAAATGCAAAAAAAAAAAAAAAATCATTGATTCACAATATACTTTGTCTTTTTAATCTAGCATATATTGTAGTTTTCTTTCCCTAATTAGTTGAGTAATTGATTTTAGGTGATCATAATGAACAATTTATTTTCCCGAAAAGTTAGAGGATTAGTCGAAACATTATTTTAAAAAAAATTAGTGTTAAGATGGGGTTTTATCTTAATCTGTTACCTGTCTATTAACAACCCAAATACGTTAAGAAATCAAAAGTTTGATAAACATTCTTAATTAAACCACAAACAAGATATATAAATATACATATTTACCAAAATTGTTAACGGAATTTAATGTTAACGATTATGCTACTTGGATTAAGGAAGTAAGGTGGATATCTTCACATTATGGAATTATAAATCAATTTTTATTATTAATATAATAACAATTGTTCATCAGAATTAATAAATATGATCATTATCAATTTCAGAGAGAGAGAGAGAGAGAGAGTCACAAGCTGATTATGCTTGCCTTCATACACACTCCTCATAACAACACTCATTGTGTTCATATATTTCATTTCTTCTGGTAATAAAATTGAACCAAAAATTTCATTAAACTTCACAATGTACAATTAATTAATCAAACTGACCTTCTTTTCTGGGGATTCTCTATTGGGAGACTGCTTGAACACCTTCTTCACCGACGAAAACCACCCGCCGCCACCACCGCCGCCTTTCTTCCCCATTTCCGGCCAACGTAATCACCTTTCGAGACACTAATGAAATCATAAAGCATTATGTATAAAAAATTACATAACTATTAACAATTATATATTTTTTAAGAAAAAATGAAAGATGATCACAAACCTGGTACAAATTAAAAGGGAGGGGTACGTCGCTAGTGCTTTTGAGCCATTCCTTTCTACTTTATGTGCATTAGTTGGCTTATAAAAGTGTCAAGGCATACAAGCTAATGAAACCGAAAATACCATGTAAGAACATGTGACAAAACTTAAAGAAAATTAAAGATCTAGTTGATTGAAAAAGTTGTAATAAAAATGTATCAGTATCTTAGAGAGAGAGAGAGAGAAAGAGAGAGAAAGTGCTGGCCCGCGTATTTGCCGTTAGTATTTAATCAATCTCACGGGGTAGCTGCGACTTGTACAGTTGGGACCAGCCAATGGGATGGTGGCATGTGTCAATTGCCCTCGTCTTCAGGGTAACCTACATTCTTGGACATTGCTTGGACTAGATTTATTATATTGCAATTAGGCTTATTATTATTGTATAAATGCCATAAGTGATCTATATGTATACATGAATTTTTTTTATAGATATTAGTAAAAAAATTATCATTTTTTTAAAAAATAATAAAGTTTTAATAAAAATTGATAAAATTTTAATAAAAAATGATAGTCACGTGTAACAAAATTATTATATTTTTTAAAAGTGATAATTTTTAATTAATAACTGTAAATTTGTATGTTAAGAGATCATGATCTTACACAATACTCTCTCTCTATATTGATATATGTGTGTAAATAAATGATTGGTATCACTATTAGATATTCGCTCGGACCCTCAAAGATAATCCCGTATCATTTTATTCATCGCAAAAATATATTTCACTTTTATATTATAAATGTGTAAATTATTAAAAATATTTTTGTTTAATGACAAAAATTTATATGAAACTTTTTACGGTGTGAAATATACTATATATATAAAAAATTCACGAATCCATGATCGAGTCGGGTTGAATTTGAGTAATTTTCTCAAATTCTCGCGCAAGCATGATTCCAGCTTTTTCGCTCCCATGTATGTTACTTTTTAAGCAAATGTATGTTACTTTTTAAGCAAATGTATGTTACTTTGAGGCAAAATGTGTGTTATAATAAAGACCAAATATTTTTTTACATATATCACTTGTTTTTGTAGAAATAACATTTTTCTTATAATGTAAGAGCAAAATGTATATTATTATAAGAAAAACATTACATTTTCATAAGTATATATTTATTTGTATATAAATAATTATTTTACTGTATAATAACACATAAAATAGTAAAAAAGTGTGTTATTGAATCAAAATATCTAGCTTTAAGAGATGATGATTAAATAAAAAAATGTATTTGTTCTTAAGAAAAATACATTTTATCCTACAGTAACACATGTTTGCCCATATAGTAACACAAATTGGGGAGCAAATTAGTGTTACCATTAGAGCAAATATGTTACAATCATATAAAATGTTGTTATTTTGCATATATTCATTTATTTTTACAGAATAAATAGTTTTTAACATAATATAAGACAAAAATCATGCGTGTTACTATAAGAAAACAAATTGATTTTTCATAAATATTTATTTATTTGTATAGAAATAATTTTTTATATAATAACACATAAAATTGTAAAAAAGTGTGTTAATATGAATCAGTATACCTAGATTTAAATGAATTATGATTAAATTAGAAAACACATATTTATTCTTATAAAAGTACATTTTCTCTACTAAAAAAAAAGTCTAGATCTCTCATCCGCATCTTGTCCACCACCGCCTATTTCTTCGAGAGTGACCCTCATCCACCGCTACCACCGTAGCCTGTTCCATTGAAGATTGCAGATTTGAGACACTACACAGAAGACGCAGATCTGTAGATTTAAAGGGGTTTTCATTTTTATCTGTTTTACTCTTCTCTCTTGGTATCTCTGTAGATTAACGGGTTCATCCTTTCCAACGGTACCATTTTTACGGTGTCGATTGTTAGGATATATGACTCGTTAAATTTTTTCTTTCTTTTTCAATTTCTATTGTTTGTTCTTGGTTATGCAGTACTGTCTTTTCTAGTTTTTTAGTTTTAGTATTTGGTTTTCTTCTCCTCTACTTGTTAGTTGTGAGATTTTCTACACCTCGTGTGGAGTCCCCCTGTAATGGGTTCTGGTATTTCTACTTTGAAGATGTGCTTGGGATTCAAATCTGGTAGTGAGCCAGATGATATTGGATCCTGTAGGGCTCTCTGTTGATTTGCAGGTTGGATCGAGATGAATGTTATTTCTTTTAGATGGTGAAAATCACCTTAGTGTAGGGTGTATTATTTGGCGTAGAGTTTTAAATGATTATTAGCATCTGTCTTGTGTACACTCCATATCTTCTAGATTGGTTTGGAGTAGTCTATGTTTCTCCTGTTTGGTGAAGAGTGTGGGAAACTGATCTATTGTACTATATTTTTCTCTTCATATTTATGAAAGATTATTTCCTTTCAAAAAAAGAAGAAGTACATTTTCTCTTACAATAACACGTGTTTGTCCATATTGTAACACGCATTTGCCTATATTGTAACACAAACTGGGGAGTAAATGTATGTTACTATTAGAACAAATGTGTGTTACAATCTAATGAAATGTTATTCTTTTTATATATATTCATTTATTTTTATATAATAAATAAATTTTCATATAATACAACTGCAAAATGTGTGTTACTGGAAGAAAATATATTGTTTTCTCATAAATATTTATGAAAAAATTAATATTTATGAAAAAATAATATATCTTTTTTATAATAACACACATTTTTTATTAGATTTTATGAAAAAATGTTATTTCAAAAAAATAAATGAATATATGTAAAGAAAATATCATTTAATCTGATTATAACACACATTTTGCCTATTAGTAACATGTATTTGCCTAAATTGTAACATACCTAGGAGCGAAAAAATCTGAAATTATAGTTGCAGAACTTTTGAAAAAAAAGACCAACTCCGACCCGACGGTTAATAACCCGCGAATTTTTAATACGGGGTGTGAAACGTTTCACATTAATGTGTCTCTTGTTTAATATATATATTGAGATTACATATCATTGTGTTTGAATTTGACAAAATACCAGAATTTAAGCATAATAAATAATTTTGTATTAATTTGTCTGAAAAATAAAGTGGGATATAGGGAGTATAAAATTTTTATTAAATGTAGCAAAATCGGAAGTTGCGAAAGCAGTTTTTTCATCAATAGTTTCAAGTTTCAACCATAAGAGGGGTTTTAGGACAATAATATAATAAATGATTAGGCTGTTTTATTTTTTTTGCCCTTAATTCTTTACAAAATATTCAAGAATTATATTTGCAGGTAACTTTGAAGTTTTTTTTTTGCTTATTCTTGTATACATGATGTACCACACAAGTTATTTTTAATAAGTCACTCATTTTATTAATTACCTGGGTGCATGATGGAATTATTCTTTGAAGTATTACAGTAGCAAGGAGCTATTTATATTATTCAGTTTGTAATGTATTTCATGTATGTATAACCTCTGATAATTATCACTATATGTTTCAGAACGATTAAATATATGATGACTCGAAGTCATCATACATTATAAATAATGATGCTCTATACTCACTTTACAAAAAAAAAAAAAAAAAGATGTTCAGAGAATACAAAATCGATGGATATGTGTTTTGGGCCTTGCTCGGATGGATATATAGAACTTTGCGATCATGCTCCATATACGAGTATGAAATTTAAAATTCAAATTTTAAATCTCAAACTCAATTCACACCTAATACATATTACTTTTTACTAAAACAACTTACTCTTTCCAAATAATATAATATCAATTATCGTTACACTCTAATTTGACATAAAATAATTTTCTCTCTTACCGAAATTCCAAAACAAACACACATTTTTACTATTCATGAAGAGTAAGTCTCATGTGCGTCAGTTACACCGTGTAATTCAAGTGTATTTTTAAAAAGTTACACAATTTATTATTGAAAGGTTGCACAAATTATTACTGAAAAGTTACACTATGAAAGATACATTTTTCAGTAATAATATGTATAACTTTTCAGTAGTATTTTGTGTAACTTTTAAAAAATGAACTTGAATTGCACCGTGTAACTGGTGCATATAAGACTTTCCCAGAATTTCAAAGTCATTACTTATCATGTACACCTAAATTTCAAAACAAACACACGCTATATATATATATATAATGAATTGTGTAGGTTATAAATTTTCTACTCCATCTGTCCATGAATTTGCATAATTTTCTTATTTGAACGTCTCACATAAATTTATACACTATTAAAAAAGAAATATTAATTTATATACCTACTCACAAATATATAAAATATTTATCTATATGCCATTATTTTAAATATAAAATATATATATTTTTTAAAATATACTCCCTCCGTTCCAGAAGTGTTTTCACCTTTGGGATGACACAATTTTTAAGAAAAGTAGAGTGTTGTGTAAAAATATATTATTAAAATAATAAGATTAGTATGATTGTAAGGATAAAGTTAAAGTAATAGTTTTCATTTATAGGATATGAAAATAATTGTGGGACGGAAAAGAAAAATGTAAAAACAATTATGAGACGGGGGAAGTATCATTTTTTAGAGTGTAAATTCCTATAAAACGTAGAGAGTACTGTTTATTTAGCACGTGCGTATTACTAGGTAGACGTAGTACTCATTTTCGCTTTGAATTTTACAACAGAAAGGTAGAGCGTTATCGCATACGCCTATAGTGCAAAAGAGTAATCAACATTTTATTAACTTTTACCCTTTTTTTTTTTTTTAATGTTTCTCCTCTCTGTTACATAGGTGAGTATGCACGGGTATCCATACTAATCCAATTTGATTAATATTATTTCATTACAATTACATGTTATTTTGATTAAAAAAATAAAATGACTTTTTTCTGTGGACAGAAAAAAAATTATGTCTTTAATTTATATATTGTACGGTTTTCAGAATTAAAAATTATTGTGAAAATTCATCGATATATATATATTATGTGTTTTGGGTCTTTGATATGTCCTTGAGCGTAATAAATTCTACTATATATTATGTTTTTCTTCTCGGTTGTAGCTTATAGTCAATTATTATTTTTATTACCACTAGTTTTATTTTGTTCAACTAATTAATTTTTGAGTTGGTGTGGCCTATGGCTCACACGTCACCTTTGCTACTCATTAAAAAATTGGTGTGGTACCTAAAATGACATTAGTACTAGCTACTTATCTTAGAAATTCTTTCATTTTATCTTTTGCACAAATTCACCCTACATTACTCCCACTTAAATATATTATAAAAGAAATTTTAGGTTACGATGTTTCAAAATTTCATTCCATCTAAAAGTTTAAATTTATAAAGATATAAAATTAATTTATTTATATTATTTTTTTCAAAATTCATCCTCCATGGACTGTGTTCTCAATAGTCCAGGCATGAATTAAAAATTCTAATACTATGGAAGAATTTTATTTCATTTAGACATTTGAATTAATGGAGAGATGTGAAATCAGTATATTTGTATTATTTCCTTATAAATAAGTGTGTCATAACATTAATTTTATTTGTATTACTTAAGATTACGAACAAAATTTTATTAGTTTGACTAAGCTGAATAGATCTTTTCACGCCCAATCAATTGAAGCCTCATTTGGGTCGATAGATACTTCAAAATAAGTTAAATTATCCCATCTAATTTAATGTTTGGTTCAAAGCATAAAGACCCAAGATTAATAAAAAGTCAAAGACTAAAATTCAAATTATCTTATAATGGTGCATAATATTATTTTTAGGTATATGCATTATAATCAACTATTGAATTTATCTTACTAAAATACCACTCTTATATTGGAAAAAAAGACCGATTTAGCAGATAATTCACTTCACTTTTTGTTCATGATATAGGGAACAAATAAGTTGTCAATTACATATTTTATTATTAGTAATCTTACCATTCAAACATTCAAAATGCATCCAAATAAAAGAAAATGATAAATGAAATAAATTATCTTGTCCATTGAAACAAATCAACCCTTAAAAAAATATAAATCTACCTTTTCCCTCGACTTTATTTTGCCGGTAAAAGAAAATGATATTATATAGATTTGCAATCAAAATCAATGTAAATATGTTGGAGGTGCAGGATGATATTAAACTTTCTACCAATCATTTCACCTGCATCCTCTTACCTTTTTAACTTAAATTAATTCAGATGATCTCAATTAAATATGCGACAATCATTAAAAATCAAAGTTAGAAAGTTTACGGATGCTTGATTAATATTTTAGTACATAAATTTTTTAAAAAAAGAAATAAAACATCCTGATCTCATCGTGATTCATGGAGGTTGTCTTGTCGGGGTTTAATTTGGGTGACTTACATATAGGTTCAATAAAGTTAATATATTTATAAATAGGTGCTGTGCAGAAAAAAATATGCTTCTGTGCAAATATTTTAAATTATTTATAAATATAGTGACTTTCTTGAACCTATATCTAAATCATCCTTTAAATTTCTCCGCAAGCATACAAAAGAAAATGTCAATTTTATAACCAAATTAACCATCAACTTGTCTCATCACACCCACTAATATAAATCTTTATTTCTGTATATACAGATAAAATATTATGTAACAAATATAATGGGCAGACAGAGGCTACTTTGTATGCTATAATTAAAACCCCCTTTAATGATGAAGGCATTGATTGAATTAATTCACAAGCTAAAGTTTCTCTAATATATTTTACGATATATAATTATCACATGAGTGTGATATACATCTCACGCGTGAATTGTGAGATAATGCACGGGGATGAGATTTATGTAATGCACTCGTTAGTTGCTTGACAATAAAATAATTTTATGCTTTAAGAAAATAATAAATTTTACTTCCAGTACACAAGGAAAAAAAAGGTACCTTTAAACGATAAAAGCTAAAAAAATATGCTAACGGAAGGCATATTTGCAAAGACAATGTCTCATATATATATATATATATATATATATATATATATATGTCCATATGTCACATTATATTTAAAATTAGTATTATATATTTTCTTTAGAATAAGTATCAATTTCATTGTATGATTTTAGACAAATTTATACTCCCTCCGTCCCATAAGAATTTGCACCCTATGGGACGGTATATTTTTTTAAGAAAAATGTCTTTTATATATATAATAGTGACATATGGGTAAATATGTGTATATGTTTGTGAGTGTGCACGTAAATCAATGTTTTCTTTTTCGGTAGTGTGCAAATTTGTATGGAACGTCCAAATAAAACAAGTGTGCAAATTCATGTGGGACAGATGGAATATGTCACATTTCAATTATATTAGTTTATAAATTTTAGTTAAAATTAATACCACATTTCAGTAAAAACTAACATATACTCCATCCGTCCCAAAGGAACTTGCAAGTTTTTCTTTTCGGAACGTCCCAGAGGAATTTGCAGACCCAAAAAAGGAAACTCTTTTATAAACTTCACACTCACAATATCTACATATTTACACAAAATGTCATTACTTTTTCACTTTTGGGCCCACATTATACACAATCCAACAAACTTTTTCACTTTTTACATAAAATTTTACCAAACTAACCCTCAAAACACTACTTTTTTTACTTTATTCTACTTTCTTTTTAGTTTGTGTGCCCCTCCTCTCTTGCAAATTGCTCTGGGACGGAGGGAGTACTATTAATTTTCATTCATTTGTTCAATTATACAATACAACTGGTACACATGAAGCTGACACATTTGCAAAATGACCCCTTATCATTTTTTATTTCAAAATATTATATGTGAGTGAATTTTGCATTTTTGGTCCCACAGGTCACGCATGACTGCGACTTTGGTGCCAAAGCTAGCAGTTTTGGTCCCACTCGCATATTTTATAGCATTTTTGGTCCCGCTGTTATAACACCGTTAATTTTTTGCACTTTCGGTCCCAAACTTTCAACAAGTTACATTATATAGTTTGTGCACTTTTTGTCCCATAATTTAATTTATTAGTATTTTATGAATTTAATTGTATATAAGACCAAATTGAGTCATATTTTAAAAAAATCTATCTAATTGTTTTTTTATTTCTAATTCATTTATATATATATATGTGTGTGTGTGTGTGTGTGTGTGTGCTTTCACCAAATTATTTATTTATTTTATAAATTTAGTAATTTAGACTATATTATCATTTATAATTTATTACTTTTTATGTATATAAATCTTAATTGAGTCATTTAAAAAAAAATTGTCTATGTAATTTATTATTTCTAATTTATTTATACAAATGTTTTCACCAATTTATTTATTTTATTCTGTATATTTAATATTTTAGACTATAATAAATTTATAATTTGTTTGTTTCTTATGCATTTAATTGTATAAAAGTCCAAATTGAGGCACATTTTTTTTTAAAATTATCTAGTTTTCTAATTTGTTATAAATATTTCACCAACTTATTTTATATTTTATATTTAATAATTTAGACTACTATAAAATTTATAATTTATTAATTTTTCTAGAATTTAATTGTATATAAGACCAAATTGAGTCATTTTTTTAAATTCATATTATTAATTTCTTTTTATTTCTATATATATGTTTTCACCAACTTCATTTTTTACTTTGTAAATTTAATAATTTAGACTACTATAAAATTATATTTTTTTATTTTTATGATTTTAATGGTACATAAGTTCAAATTGAGTCGCATTTTTTTAAATTTATCTGATTAGTTTTTTATTGTTTTTAATTTGTTTATATAAATATTTTTACAATTTAATGGGTTGGTGAAAATATCTATGTAAATGAATTAGAAATAAAAAAATTAATTAGATTAGTTTCTAAAAAGGAATTAAAAATTAAGTTGGTGAAAAAATATATATAAATGAGTAAGTTGGTGAAAACATTATATAAATGAATTAGAAACAATAAGAAATTAGTTAGACAAATTTTAAAAATATGACTCAATTTGGTCTTATATACAATTAAAGTTATAAAAAGTTAATAAATTAAACCGTTGAAAATATATATACTAATATATTAGAAATAAAAAAAATTAATAATATGAATTTAAAAAAAATGACCCAATTTGGTTTTTATATACAATTAAGTTCATAAAAGTTAATAAATAATGACTCAATTTGGACTTATATACAATTCAATGCACAAAAAATTAACAAATTATAAATTTATAATAGTCTAAAATATTAAACATACATATTATAAAAATAAATTGGTGAAAATATATGTATAAATAAATTAGAAACAAAACAAATTACTTAGACTAATTTTTTTTAAATGACTTAATTTAGATTTATATACAATTAATTTCATAAAAAATTAATAAGTTATAAAATTATAATAGTCTAAATTACTAAATTTACAGAATAAAATAATTAAATTGGTGAAATTTTTTTTATAAATATATTAGAAATAATAAATTACATAGACTATTTTTTTAAAAAAAATATGACTTAATTTAGACTTATATACAATTAAATTCATAAAAAACTAATAAATTATAAATTTATAATAATCTAAATTACTAAATTTATAAAATAAAAAAATAAGTTGATGAAAACACACACACACACACATATATATATATAAATGAATTAGAAATAAAAATAATTAGATAATTTTTTTGAAATATGATTCAATTTGATCTTATATACAATTAAATTCATAAAAAACTAATAAATTAAATTCTGGGACCAGAAGTGCAAAAAGTATAAAATGTAACTTGTTGAAAGTTTGGGACCGAAAGTGCAAAAAGTTAACGGTATTATAACAGCGGAACCAAAAATGCTACAAAATATACGAGTGGGACCAAAAATGCTAGCTTTGGGACCAAAATCGCTGTCATGTGTGACTTGTGGGACCAAAAATGCAAAATTCTCTTATATCACTACAACATAAATGACTTTATGTATCATTTTACTGTAACACTTTTAGTTTATATAACACATGTTGATAACATATTTCTAATTTATATATTATGTAACACTTTATGTAACACTTTATAAATTTGTAACACTTACGTGCAACACTTTTAAATTAGTAACATTTTTTAGGTAACACTTTTACAAAGGTAACACATCTAGGTAACACTTTCACATATGTAACACTTCTTAGATAACACTTTTATAAAGGTAACACATTCTACGTAACACTTTAACATTTGTAATATTTTTAGGTAATATTTTTATATGTGTAATATATATATTTTTGTTACACTTGATATTATTATTTATATATATATATATATATATATATATCTACTTATATAAAATCTACTCAAATGGTAACTATAAAATAAATATATTAGTTATATATAAACATGCCTAGTGTATAATAATTTATTATATTTTTTTAGTAAATATCTTAATAATTAACTAATATATATATACATGTACAAAAATTCATATACATAAAATATATCTATAATTTAAAACAATTTATTGCATAATAAATATATATATATTTTAATTATATAACTATAAACTATATATAATTTATATATTTTTAGATATAATTATATCATTAATTGATTTTTTGAATGAAAAATAGGTAGGAAATATTTTGGTTCATAAAGAAATAATATTTATCAATAATATGTGTTAATATTCACCATTGTTCTATTTAAAAATGAATAAAAAATTGATAATGTGATAAATAAAATTGATGTCCAAATTATGTAGTAAATAATGGACTAACAAAGATGGTAAGTGTTGGAATTTTAAATTCAAGAGGTACAAGGATCAAAATCTAGGAACTATAATTTTTTTATACAAAAAGTGTTACCTATAATTCGTATGTAAAATTTAATAGGTGTTACATATAAAATGTAACATATTTTTTAAAGTGATACAAAAATTAAAATAAGTGTTACCTTAGACTTTAGGCTACACGGGCAAGTGCAACGCCCTAAAAGTGTTACCTATTTATAATAAATAACACTTTATATATATATATATATATTAAGTAACACTTTTTTAATGTTACATAATGTTATTTATGTTGTAACTAGTATGTAACGAATTTTTGTCTGTTTCAATATCGATTTGACTTTCATATTTATTTGATGGCTTGGTTATATATATATATATATATATATATATATATATATATGTACGTACTATTAAATATTTATAGAAGTAGTTAACAATTTTTGCATGCCCATAAGTGATTAGTACTTCATGAAGAAAAAAGTACTAAAAAGTATACACATATATATTTCAAATAAAAATAGTTTAAATTTTAAAATCTTAATGAAAGAAATATTAACAGCCCTCCTTTTTATAGTAAAATATATTAATAGGTAATTAGGTATCATTTATTGCATTATCCATGCAGGATTGCCAATTCATGGCCAAAAAACTATAGTTCTATTGGAAAAGATGAGATCCAAAATCCAAATCTTTTCAAACTCAAAATATCCCACCAGAGAATACAATCAAACTAATTTATAATAATGAAAAATTATTCATTATTACACATTAATTTACATCCAACTAATTTCTTTATAACAATAATAAAAGAAAAACAAAGTCAAACTTTACATTATTATGACAAAGGTAAACAACACCAAAACGTTGGATGGGTGAAAATGTTGGTTTCAGCATATATACAAGAAGTTGGTCAAGGCAAGGTATGAAAAATCATAATTAATGGAATTAAAATATATGCAGCGACAATTAATTCCATTTTAAGTTTGCTGAGCTGTGAAATTTCATTTTCACCACCAGTCTAGTGAGACCCTCTAGATGCAGTTGAAGGATTAATTAATATAGAAAATCAATAAAGGGGCCCTAATTTAGGTGGATTAGATAGCTGCATTACTTGCAATTAAAGGAAATTTTGTTCTCTTCTTTTTATTATTTATTTTTTACGGAAAATTCTGCTTGATCTAGGCTCATGCACAAGATATAATAATTTTTTTTATATATAAATTCTTTGTCTTTTTGAGGTTTTTTCGTGCACATGAATTCTTCTAAAATTATTGTAATATAGTATTCTATTCGCACTTGTCTTCTAAATAGGATGATTCTTGAATATGCATATTCAATCCTCAATGTGGTGAATCCAACTATCACGTGACGAATTCAATTAACGGATACTTGAATCCATCTCATGAATCTTACTAAATATATCTTTTACAACAAAATTTTATTAATTTACATAATTTTAATGGCAATGTGACATTTTAAATTAAATTGTATGTAATGAATTAATGAAATTTGAATTAATACTTTATTATTAATTATATTAAATCATTGTACGAAAATCTTCAAATACAAAATCAGCTAAAAAAATATATTTTTAAGAAGTCTTTGAGTGCTATTTAAATTAAATTATCCTTTTGAGATTACTTTAACTTAAAAGTTTTTTAAATTAGAAATTTTAATTTACGCCTTTTAATTTTAAAATTTTCATTTGTTTTTATTTTATTTTAAAAATATGAAAAATTGGTGCTTGACATATACAACACTTTTTAAATGTTTAAAGTTTGAACTCTATTAGAGGAAAACGATAGAAAACAACAATTTTGCTTAAAGTTGACAAAGTTTATTTATAGTTAAATTTTAATAGAAATGATTATATGACTAATCATCCGCTTGTGAACTTGAAAATTTTGGCCACAACCACAATGTGTTTAATTTGAACGTAATCCATTTATTTATAGTATTTATTATAGGTTATAGTATTTTAATGGCCACAATGTGTTTAATTACTTCACCCCTTTTTCACTTCACCACCCTAAATTTTCAGTTCACTTTCTTTAATTTTCTAAAAAAATCCCAAAAATCATGAATAAAATTTTCATATGAAGAACATGTGTGTGAATTGATCCATTTGTAAATTAGGAAAACATAACAAAAGGATATTTTGGAATGAAAAGATTAAATATGGAGGTGAAATAATTAAAATTGGGGGAAAAATATTCGTATCCTTTCTATAATTCACCTCCTCCCCTTTCCAGCTTGACTTTTGGTTCAATTTTTTTTTTTTTTTTTCCTTTTTTGGAACAAATGTCGTGTTTTCGAGAATTTTTTAATTGTTAAAATAATTTATGGATAATGAAGGACGAAACTCTGGGTCGAAATAACCGCGGCCTTTATTAGAATAAGGCCCAAGTTATATTCAACCACCGATATTTTAAGTACACACACCAGGTTGAGTACACCTATATAAAATCTTTACATTTTATTTTTTCTCTCTCACAAAAATCGTGAACCACCCTCCTACAATCTCTAATTCCCCAATTATCTCTCTCTCTATAAAATCTATATCCTTTTTTTTTTATGTTAATATATGGGGTGCGGATTCCCGGCATTTACAAATTCCTCCATTTCCTTAATCTCATTTCACATTCTTGCTCCATTTTAATATAAGATCAAAAAATAATCATGGTATATATTAATTAATTATTTTTAGTTCACTTTTCTTTTAAATAAAAAATTTATACTAACACTCCTAATCTCCTTTGACTCAGTAAAAAAGAGAATTCACCATCAATTTTACCGATGTATTCAAAGGTTTTTCAAATAACAATTCATGGTTTTATTTCATGATTTTAGGTATATATTATTTACAATAATTATGTGAGAATTAGTAATATTTTAAAATTTCTTTTTGGGTTTAATTTTCAATATTTTGGGTGGTTTTACGCTCGATAGAATCGGTTGAGCTCTGTTGAAATATTTGTTGGAAATATTGATTTTGACCATATTTTAATTAAATATAAGTGACAATTTAATTATCCATTTTGCGTAAATGGATTTGGTTGATTTATTTCTCAAAATCAAATTGGTGTGAATGAGAAATTAATTTCATTTAATATGTGGATAAGTACATTGATGAATGTATTTATTGTGGTAATAGTGAAGTGTCACTACTACAAAAAAAGGCTTGGAGAGCTCACAAAAATCCACTTAGAAAGCGGTTATATGAGCTCTCCAGTGAAAGCTATGCAAGTAAGAATCCACTTAGAAAGCGGTTGTAAACCGCTATAAAATTTGGCTTAGAAAGCGGTTATGAACCGCTCTCTAAGTGACCACTTAGAGAGCGGTTCATAACCGCTTTCTAAGCTCGAATCCGTTTTTTTTTTAATTCTTAGACAGCGGTTTCAAACCGCTGTCCGGGGCCTTATTGTTTTCTGTAATTAATATATTTTATTTTATATATATATTATATATTATATATTTTATATAATATATATTCTATATATTATATATTATATATAATTATTCTACATATTATATATTTTATATTACAAATTCTATTTAATTAATTTATACAATAATAAAAATTCACAAAAATTAAATACTTAAAATAAACCAATATATTAATAAAACAAGAACTAATTATAACTAATTAAATGTATCATCATAAATTAAATAAAAGTTACATATCGTCGAACCAAAATTCATGCTAGATAACGTAAAAACCTATTATACAAATACCCGGTCCAATCTAATTTGAATTTCTTCAGTCTGTTCCTTCCGTACGAATGAAGCGGACGTTGATACACAAACTGGAAAATTAAAAATGTAATTAGAAATATATATATATATATATTAATAAATTGCCCCAACTAGCTACTTACGTCGTTCGGAACCGTCGTTTGAGAAGTCGTCATTATATCTTCAATATAATGACATACAAAAGTGGCGCAGCTAAAGCTATCTTGCTGTCTCGGCACCTGTTAATTAATAATTATAGTTAATACATGAATAAGTATAGATTTTTTCAATTAAAGTATATATACCTTAATATTTTTCCACATAACGGTACTAAAAGTTCTTGATGGTTCGGGCGGAAGGCGAGTCCGATACATCCTCATCACACTGTTATTATTATAATTAAAAAATAAAAAAAATTACATATACATATATAATTCTAAAAATAAAATGATTTAATGATATTCAAATAATTAATAAACACATACCAGTCAATAAATGTCAGAAGTTCAGGTCGATCAGAATGCACTCCATTTGGAGTTGGATCCATAAAATATACCTCTAGTGATCTCATATTGACGGCGACCAACAACCAATGTGCCCTGCATTTTAATAAAAATATTAAAAGTATATTTCATTTGCATGTTTATATTAATAAATATGTTGATGACATGTTTGTTGTATGTACTCACCCCACATATGTAGGCCAAAAAATGAGATGGTCTCTCGTAGAATATCTTTGCATATGTAGCGCAAACAACTCCTTATCGTGGGCGTGATCATTACCAATGGAGGCACTCACTTGTGGGGAGATGAAAGAATACTTCAATGATGCCTCATAATCTCTTGATAGATATACCTCCCCCAAATATCTTTAATTAATGAAAATACTCATATTAATATTTAAATAAAAAAATTAAACCTCTAGAAGAATTAAATATGAAAAATCAATAAACACATACCTGAGATAAAAAGCAATAGTAGTCGCGCTCAACCACTGATTGTTGAGTACTTCCATGACATGATTCGCACGGATAAAGTCTTCCCAACCAAGTGTATGAAAATAAGAACTAAAAGGAACTACAATCTCCACAAAAGTGGGGGACGATACCAGCGTGTGCACCCTAGACATTAGTTTGTCGCTGTGATCGAAGTCTCCTTGCAAAGGATAACCCAGTCGTGATTGTGAGGGCGTTGTAGGCATTGTAGGCATTGTAGCACGCGGCTCCCTCGTCTTTTGGGGAGACCGAATTTTCTACAATCAATTTGCAATTGGTTAGTTTAACAAAAATTAGAAAAAAATTAATAACATATATTTTACCTTTTTAGTTAATGAGACCAAATGAATAGGCCATTCTAGAAAGTGGCCAATCGCCGTCCCGACAGTGGTCGCCTCATCATTTGGTCGAGGCACTGGGGAATTCTCCTCTTTCGGAACAGCTAAATTAACAGTGACCCTCTGAAAACCAGGAGTGAGAGGACAACCATGAATCACTCCGCTGGAGCTACTGTGTAACGTCCCTGTGGCCACCAACCGTGTAGGATTCTCCAAATATAAATAGCACATGGTCCCAATCTGTTCCTATAAAAATATAAATTGATTAATATTTTTTAAAAATTTCGACAGAGTTTCGTTTATATTTTATCAAACTCCCAATTAATCAACTACATCAAACAATCAAATCATATTCATCCACATCAACTACAACAAACAACCAAATTATATCATCCACATCAACTACTTCAAACAACCAAATCATATCATCCACATCAACTACAACAAACAATCAAATCATATTCATTCACATCAACTACAACAAACAAACAACAAAATACCTGGGAGATGTTTTGAGGTGGAGAAGGCGCATCAGCAGAATACATTGTCGGACAACTGTCCTGATGACTTGCTCCAGTACTCGACGACGGCCCTTGATTATGTAGTTGAGATAACATCTCTACCTGTCTAGCCAGTGCAACAACCTGTTTTGCAAGTAGAGAAACTTCACTCCGAGGTGCCGTCGTCAATGCTGCCTTCGTCATCCCAAAGCCTGTGCTGCGCATGCGTCCGGGATGCTCCTCACGACCGTAAGCCTGAGCAAGTAGATCATCGGGACCAATCATACGGAGGTCCTCGGGCGTCATGTTTTGAGATAGACGCTCCTGAAGTATATAATTTGTGTCAAATAATATAATATAGTTTGTAATTCAACAAAACAATAAGCGAGAAATATATAATTACCCCAGTTTCCACAATTTGCTGTGCACGAGGATCTGGAATACTCCCATCTGGAGTCTGTCGGCTAGTCTTAAAAATATCGAATCGGTTAATGAAAGGGTCAGTCTCCCCAGCTTTCATCTTTTCTTCCTTCTGCAGTAGTGACGAAACGTGTTTTTGTGTTAGATATATTAAATATAAATAGTAATAAGATCAAGTAGTAATCAACTCACCATTTCTTCTCTTATACGTGCATATCCTTTGGAGGATCCCCGATATCGCGCCTCCATCCCTTTGCCATACTCTGTATTTCTCCGACTTCTTGCCTAAATTGTCATAGAAATACATTAAATACATTAATATCGTGCATTATAAATAAATAAACTGATATTGATTATTTTTACCTTAAAATCATCAGCCATCGATAATCGAACGAATTCTTCCCAATGTGTGGCTACCATAGGATTAGTAATGTAATCCTTTGGAGGTGTAGAGGAGTAGGTATCAGTCACAGTGTCTTTACTTAATTTTCTCAACTGAGCCCGGAAATTCTTCGCTATATTCCCAGCTTTTTGCAGTATTTGTGGCTTCTTACTGGGGTCTAGACCAGAAAATGTTTCCTATAAACATATAAACAATATATACTTCATAAATCAATAAGTATATAAAATTTTATATATTTCATAAGTTCAATAAGTATAAATATAAAACTTACCTGTAGCTCTTCCCAAATAGACTCCTTTATATGATTCAGCGCTGGGCTACGCCAATCATTAGCTGGCAGAACAATCGGGACACATCGTCGAACTGCTTGCCCAAGGAAGTGTGACAGCTTCGAACTCTCCTTTCCAATCGGCTGTCCGTACTCATTGAATGAAAGCTACAATGACATAATATTATTAGGTTAAACGATCAATAAAATATATTAATACTTCGAACTATTTTATTGTAATGAAATACCTCCACTATCTTTCCATTCGCACGCTGTCTCTTTAAAGCGCTCATCGTCACTATACCCCTCGCACGCTTTTCTCCAGAACTGCTACTCGTGGGAGCAGCAGTCTCATCTGCACCCCTCTCGGGTGAGCACTCATCTCCACCGATATCACCTAAATATACATGGTAATCTCCACCCATGTCATCACCATAATCATCATCAGACACGGGCAAAGACATGATCCTGTACATCAGAAAAAATCACATTCAATATAATAAATGAATTAGAACATTGAATTAAACAAAAGAAGTCACATTCAATATAGTAAATGAATTATAAAATCTTACATTTCTTTTTAGCACGTGTTTTTCTTTTTCGTTTTGTAGTTAACTTTTCTCGTTCATGTCCATGAATATTAACAAGATCTGGGTTGCCATATTCATCCCCTTCTCTGAACACTCTCTTGTACGGGCGATAGTTAGGATCATCGAAAGAGGGCCCACAAATAGAGAAGTTTTGAAAAGGATCATCAATTGTGTCAACATCTTCATCGACGTGGTCGCTGATCTGGTAACTATCAGTAAACTTGTTCGACAGAACCACAATCGACCATTTCTTGTTAACTGGGTCGGGGACATAGAAAACTTGTTGAGCTTGACATGCCATTATATAAGAGTCATCCTTGTATCCCACATTTTTCAAATCAACACGTACGAACCCAAAATTATCAACTTGGACCCCGTTAGGAATCCTCACCCAACTACAATCGAAAATGGGTTCACGGTGACCAACATAATCGAGTACCCAAATATTGACAATCTGTCCAAAATAAGTAGTAATCGACTGATCCCCTGCATTTGCTTTAATAGACACCCCACTATTCTGCATTGTACTCGTGGCATCATGATCTCTGGTATAAAATGTATATCCATTAATAAGATAACACTTATATGAATACACATGTCTATCAGGCATTCTGGACAACCACTTAACTCTTTCTTTCACAGATTCCTTATCCCGTGACAGACACTTTGTAACATAATCCTTGAACCAGTTAACAAATGTCCGGTTATTGGTAAGAAGTTCTCCATTATCACATGATAGTCATGCGATTTCATATTCATCAGTCTCCCGCCATCATCTGATACAAGTCTCTGTATGTTGGACGAATATCCCTCTGGTACTCTCACATCCTTAAGTGTTTGAAGAAACACTTTTCTCTCATTCTTGGACAATGTGTGTGCAGCAGGAGGTAGGTCCGGTGCTCGTCCATCTTCACGTCTCTGAGGTGCCAATTCTGGTCTTATTCCCATTTCAAGCATATCCATCCTTGCATTGTAACCATCCTTGGACTTCTTATCACCTAATAGAGTATTGAGCAAGCTGGCACAAACGTTCTTCTGAGTGTGCATAAGATCAATGAAGTGTCAAACATACAACTCTTTCCAATATGGCAATTGAAAGAAAATTGATTCTTTCTTCCAACCACTAGTGGGGACACTCTTTGCAAATCGTTTCCCGTACTGTGTGTCGACCTTCTTCATCTCACTCAACACATCTGAACCTGACAACAAACGTGGTGCTTCACGACCCTCAACTTTGCCATTAAATTCAACAGTCATTCTTCTGTACTTATGTGATCTGTCCAACCACCTCCTGTGTCCCATATAGACAGACTTCTTACAATAACTCAATCGAATGTGATCAGTGTTGGTGGTACAACAAGGACATGCATCGCCTCCCTTCACACTATATCCAGATAGATTCCCATAAGCGGGAAAGTCATTGATTGTTCCAAACAATATGGCCTTCAACTTGAAACTCTCATTTCTACAAGCATCATACACATCGACACCCTCATCCCACATCAGCTTCAAGTCTTCTATCAAAGGAGCTAGATATACATCTATGTCATTACCAGGTTGTTTGGGTCCTGATATCAACATAGATAACATCATATAAGTACGCTTCATGCACAAAGATGGTGAAAGATTATACACCATCAGAATCACTGGCCATGTACTGTGGTTGGTACTTTGAATACCAAAGGGATTCATTCCGTCTGTGGAGAGTGCAAGACGCAAGTGTCGTGGCTCGTTGCCGAATTCTGGATACTTCACATCGAATGCCTTCCACTGTGGTGAATCAGCAGGATGTCTTAGCAATCCATCCTTGATTCTATCATCATGATGCCAAGTCAAATTTCTAGCATCCACCGTGCTACTGTACATTCTCCTAAATCTTGGTATTATTGGGAAATACCACATCACTTTCGCAGGAGATTGGTTTTTCGTATATCGCTTCCGCCCACACTTGGGACACACATCGAGACCTGCATACTCCTTCCGAAATAAAATACAATCACCGGGGCAAGCATGAATTTTCTGATGTGTTAGCCCGATGGACTTGAGCATTTGCTTAGCATCATATGCTCTCTTAGGCAGTACATTCTCATCGGGCAAAAGACCACTAACTGCTTCCAACAAATCGGTGAAGCACACATCAGTCAATTGATGAGCTGCTTTTAGATTGAACAATATCAATACAGCTGAAAGTTTTGTTGCCTTCTCACATCCGGGCCAAAGAGGTAATCCAGCATCATCTCTTAACTTCTCTGACATATTAGGATGATCTTGCAGATTATCCCCATCCCCACTGGATGTATCAACACTCGGTGCATCTCCACTAGATGTATCAACACTCGGTACATTCTCTATATTCATTGTGTCTACAAACCTAAAGTCAGTTCTTATGCTGCTTGAGCTACATCCATCTCTTCTCTCACCATGACATGTCCAAACGGTATATGATTTATCAATACCATAAATCATCAAGTGATCGAACAAATTGTCCCGACCACTAACCGTTTTCCCGTTCATACATTTCCAACACGGATATAGAATGTACCGATTGTCGGTGCAATATCTGATTGCATGATTACAAAATTCTTCCACCCCATTCCTATACTCATCTGATAATCTATCTGCACGAACCCACTTTCGATCCATATCTATATAGAACTAGATATGCCTATAGAAAAGACAATATGACATAATATTCATTTAGCATTCTTGTATAAATGTGACTCAATATAGTACGATCCTACATATATTCTATTTAAAAATTAATATTTTTTAAAATTTTTGGTAGAGTTTCGTTTAGATTTATCATATTCCCCAATTAATCAAGATCCTAGTGCATCCATTTCCGATTTAATTATAAAATAATCAAATCGGAACGCACATTCTACAACAAACAACTAACAAATTTACCCAACTCCACATCAACTACATTCAATCAACTCCACATCAACTATATATTCTACATGCAAATATTTGATCGAACATCGATCATCACATATATATCTATCAACTACATTCTACATTTGGATTCAATTGATCGATAATTGCATATATAAATTTATATAACATACCATTTTTAATAAATAAAATAATTATAACTACAAAATATATAAATACTACAACACATTATTTTTATATTCATTAATTTAATAATCAATAATTTACAATAATTATAAATATATATTTTTATATAATAATTAATATTATTTACTAGCTAATTCTATATATATATATATAT
>JAPKLY010000513.1:0-31129 GCA_026898435.1 Prunella vulgaris | reverse complement strand
TGAGGACAGAGGTGATGAGGGAGGAAAATGAGAAGGAGTTCATGAAGAGAAACAAGAAGGCAAAGGTGCAGAAATTGATGGAGGACAGGCACAAGGTGGAGAGGAAGGCAGCAAAGGACAAGACAAAGAAAGAACAAAAGAAGGAAAACAAGAAGAGAATGATGAGACCGGACAGCGGGGATTAGACATTATAGTCCAAGATGAGGAAAGTGAGGACAGAGGTATGATATTCCAAGATGATGAGGAAAATCTAATAGAGATGGGAGTGAGTATGTATGACCCACTAGTAGCATATATTACTAGAAAGCATTTGCTAGGATTTGCTAATTGGTGGGGAAACTGCTCGGACACAGACAATCCAATTGTGGAAACTTCCATAGATACATTCCCACGTGTGCATAAGGACTTTCTTGAACCCATATGGAATCCAGATGGTTGGCTCTCGAACGAGGTTGGTACTTGTCTTCTCACATTTGTCAATTGATTATTTCATCATTCCATGGTTTGATAGTAAATTTTTATGTATTTTTGTTTACAGAATATTGATGCACTGTTGCATCTACTGATAGCGAAGGTGAAGTTATGACCAAACAACTTTGTTGGTAGAATTTACTAATTGTGTTCGTGTATGTGGCTTTACGATGGATTAATTCCACCAAACAATAATCTTATGATTTTATGTTCTTGGGGAGGGGGAGAGTTTTGAGAGAGAGATATTGTAGTAGGAATTGTATTAATTGTTTGAAAATGTGAGAGTCCTCTCAATAGTTACAAGAGAGGTCTTATTTATAGATGTGCTAGTGTGAGAAGGCACCTTGTGAGCCTATATGGCTTCCGGTGTTGACGAGGGTCCGTAACCCTCGTTCTGGTCCCTTGCACTGCTCCTCATGTTGTGCCTCATCCTACTACTATGTCTTAGACTAGATGGGCCTCATTAAAAACCTCGCCGTAAACCACCCTTGTGGATAAACCGGACGGAGGGAAAGAGAGCGCACCATCGGGGTCCTATAGACTATCACGCGAGCTCATAGGCGAACTCGACGATGGACACTCGGGCGAACTCTTAGGCGAGCTTAGAGGTGAGCACCCAGGCGAGCTCCCAGGATCTGGTGCCCGGGGGTGCGCCTCGCACTCTGGCGAGCTCGCAGGCGGTCTCCTAGGTGATCTTGATTCCCTATTTTTCCTCGAGTAGCTCGCCCATCAACAATTGCCCCCCAGCTCGCCTTCATCATGACTCGTGGCATGTGTGGGCGAGCTAGTATGTGAACTCTCGGGCGAGCTCCTGCAAGGCGATCTCCCGAGCCGACGTGGGTGGAGTTCGAGACGTCGCGCACGTGCCCCTAAAAATAACTTTTCAACTTCTTTGCAAAAAGGTCCCTAGTCTTTCGGGAATTTCGAGCTTGCGCCCATCGTCTATAAATAGGTGAAATCGAGAAAATTCCTCACTTTGCTTCCTCACTTCTCAGAGCGCATTTTCTGGCGATCGTTTTTCTGCTTCAGACGCATCTCCGAACATCTCCCAAGGTAGAAATCTGGATTTTTCTTCTTTCTTGTTTCAAGTTCTTTTCGTTGAAATCCAAAACTTTCCGGACGCCTACACCATGTCTGAGAATTCTTCGAGTCGCACCCCTCCGAATCGCAATTTGGGAAAAGGACTTATGACTGATGACTGTCCGAACCCCCAAGCGGCACCTGTGATCATCTCCTCGGGCTCCGGGGCAAGCTCCGAAACTTTCCCGGACAGCGACGAGCTCTTGGGGTCAGTTCGTTCTAACTCCGGTGAGCGGGCTACTAGTTCTGGTGAGCAATCCCCACTCCGCGAGCTGTGGGATTACTCCGAGTGAGCTCCCGGGGGAGCCGTGGCCCCGATCGAAGAAGAGGTCGCCGAGATCGAGACCGAGGTTGGGGCCGGCGACATTGCTGGCGAGCTGGCCCGCGAGGTCGACGAAGAGGTCGGTGAGGATATGGGGACGGAGGTCACTTATGAATACCTCCGTTTCATCGACTTTCCCTTTCCCAAGCTCCCGGAACATCAAGTCCCCGCCGAGGTCGTGAATGAGTTCGACTGGAGCGAGTATGTGAGGGCCCATGGGGCGAGCTTCCCCTTACCCCGGCGAGCTCCGATCCGAAAGGCCGCTGGCAAATCCGACCTCAAGGCAAACGGGGTGGAGAGCATCGTCAGCGAGTTTGCCCTCCCTGATATTCGGAGGTGGTTCCGTATCCCGCTGGACATTTTTATGTATTCCGCCGAGGAGAAAGAGTGAGCCGACCTCCCCCCTGCCGGGCTCACAGCCATGAACTATCACACTTTGAAGGTCGGGCTCACCCTCCCCCCTTCACCCTATTATCGGGCAGTTCCTAGCGGACATGGGCCTCGCCATTACACAACTTACTCCGAACGCATGGAGCAATCTGTTGGCAGCTCTGACCGTCTTCGGCCTCGAGGGCTATGAAAATCGGCTGAGTACGGCGAAGATCAGCGAGCTCTTTAATGTGATCAGACAAGTGAGGGAGGGGAAAGGATATTACTCTTTCCAAGCTCGCCCGGGGGGCAAATTTTTAGGCGACCTCCCCAATAAAATTCGGGACTGGAAGGAGCAGTTCTTCTTTATTGTGGGAGACTGGCGAGCTTCTGATGGTCGTGGAGGGAGCATCCCTACCCCCGAGACTTACGGGGAGGTGAGCTGTAGGTGGCATTCCTTAGCGTGTGTGCGTCGGATTAGATTACTGACCTAATCTATCTTTTTGCAGGTCTGAAGCGCCACAAGTCGAGCCGTGGGAAGCCGGAGGTTTCGATTGACTTCGAGTTCGTGCGGACAGTATGTTGTTTGCGAGAAAAGAAAGATCGCGAGATCGAACACTTGTGCCAACATCACTGCCGCAGGCTCACTGGCCTCATCACCTCGCCACACCACCTCGCTGCTCAAGGTTTTGAACTTTTCCATTATGAAGTTCCCAGCTCGCTGCTTCATACATCGAGTTCGCCGGATTTACTTGATCATTTATTGTGCAGGTGTAGGTCCCGTTGCCGAGCTCCTACCCGTTGAAGTTCCCGAAGCCTACCACTTCCTAGCTCGGCAGCTGAAGATGGGTAAGCCTCGTCCGAGGAGGGAAGGCATCCCTTCGGGAGTGGTCTTGGACGCTACGAAGAAGCTGGAGCTCGCCAAAGCCACTGATAAGGCTGGGGGCTCTTGCTCAAAGGATTCTGCTCCTCCCCCAACAAAGGAGAAGGTCGCCGACACTAAGCTCCCTGAACGGGGTTCAAACCCTGAACGGGGTACCCAGCCCTCTCCGCCCCACCAGACGAAGCGAGCTCTTCACCGGGGAGATAGCTCGCGAGTGAGTGAAGAAGAAACTCGCCTCGCCAAGCGAGTTAGGACTGAGGGTGGCTCCATCGAGCACAGCGGCCGGGGAGGTTCCGGATCAACCCAAGCAGGGTCAGGGCGAGCTCTTATGACTCAACCTTCTCAAGCGCCTCCAACTCCTCAGAGTGCGCCCTCGCCGTCTCCCTATGGGGTCCTTATTCGGGATGATACCCTTCTCGGGCTCAACCCTGATAGGTTCGGGTAAGTGGGCGACCTCTTTTGGAGTTGGGAGCCATTGTGATTTTCATGATTTTTTCTAACTGATTCAAGTATGTACAGGTATACTCCCGCCGAGCTCCCGCAACGACCTGAATCTCTTCACACCGCCGAGCGGTGCAAGGCCCTGAGCTCGTCAAGGGATCTTCCGGAGGGGCCAGCTCGCCGGGTATTTACTGAGGCCCCAAGGTACCTCTCCGTCTCAGAGCTCGCCATGATAGAAAGGCAAAAGCCCACCGATAAGGCGAGGTTGGCGATGCACTATGCTTGTGCAGCGATGGCGGCGGCCCAGCTTGTCTCCGATGACATCACCGCAGCTGACAGAGCTCACCACGATACGAAGAGGGCGCTCACCAAGGTGGGTGACGAGCGAAAGAAGGCTCTCGAAGAGCTCGCAAGGGCGGAGGCCAAAGCGAAGGCCTCACTGGAGGCGGAGCGGCTCGCCGTCAAGATGGTGGAGAAACTTCAGGCCGACCTCCGCCAGCAACAGGTCGAGCTGGACGAAGCTTGCCGAGCACTTGCCGCACGGGATGAGGAGCTCGCTCGGGCCCGGGATGAGGTAGGGCTTCTGCGGGGTCAGAGCCAGGAGAATTCTGAGGAGTGCCAGAGGCTGCGGGGCGAGGTCGCTGCTAGGGCCCTAGAGATTTCCGAGCTCAAGAGTCGTTCTGATGCCGCCCTCACGCCCGAGGTATTAGAGCTCGCCGAGGTGGTCGCCACTGACAAGGGCTATGTGCTTTGTTTTGCTGAAGTTATCCGCTCCTTCCAATGGGCGCGGATCAACAATGATAGCGAGTGGGAAGCCCTTGTCAGCGAGTTCAAAGACTGCTTGGAGAAGTCCTCGATTCCCCCCAGCACGGAGCTAAACATCGGAGACCTCGCGGGCTACAGGATCAATCTTGATGCTGCTCGTAAAAAATTCAACATCATTCAGACGAATCAGGTCTTGACTGCCGACGATGGAGCAGATGCAGGAGGTCGAGCATTTTTTGTCTAACTCTTTTCCTTTACGTCTTTGCGCTTTTACGTTATAATTTTTTAAATAGCTCGTTTTTGTTTATTTTTCTGGTACATAACTGTTCGTCTTATTCTACTTTGAGAAGTGAATCATTCATTTTACGTCACTTACGACTACGAATTGTACCTCTGTTTTGAGAGTGCGTATTCTTCGTCTTATGCCACTTAGGGCCGCGAATCGCCCGTCTTAGACCACTTAGGGCGGCGGACTGCACTTCGATTGATTCACGTTGGGCCATTGGGTTTCATGAACCTTGCCTTAGACATTTTTTATCTTTTTCGCGAATTTTTCTAACTTATGGCAGTGGGTGCTTAGCAACCCTTTACGAAGGGTACCTTCGCGACCTTGGACACTTTGGCCTTTGCCTTCGAGCCATTTAATTACAACGCTTGGGACCTTGGTCCTTGCGCAATGCGGATCTTTGAGCATGTGGGCGAGCTGGATTTTGCGAGCTCCCTGGAGCAGAGGGCGACCTGGTGCAGCTAGCCTGATTGGAAAGCTGCACAGGTCCAAGCACTTAGGAATTTTCTGAATTTTTCTGACTTTTTACAGCAGCGTAATTTACATCGGTTGCCATCTACATTTCTGATGCAAACCTTCGACTAGTCTATTACAGGATTCTAGTCTATTGGTAGACCTTTTTTAGATGTGCCGAGCTCCAGGTGTATGACGAAGCTTTGCCTTCTGCGTCTTCTAGATCATAGGTACCGTTTGGCCAAGCTGCGGTGACCCAAAACGGTCCTTCCCAGTTTGAACCGAATACACCTGGTGGGGCCATCAATTTCTTTTTTAACACCAGGTCTCCGACCTTGAATTTTCGGTCTCGGACCTGAGAGTTGTAATACTTTTCTGCTCTACGCTTGTAGGTGGCGTTCTTCATTTCTGACGAAGCTCTGGTCTCTTCGATCAGATCCTTCTCTACTACCAGGGCTTCGTCATTCTTTTCCTCATCATACCCCGCCACCTTCCAAGTCTTGTTCTGGATTTCAACCGGGACTACGGCTTCAGTCCCGAAGGCTAGGGCAAATGGGGTCTCCTCGGTGCTGGCCCTATAGGAAGTTCTATAAGACCATAGGACCTCCGGGAGTTCGTCTGCCCAGCTCCCTTTCTTTTCCTCGAGGCGAAGCTTCAATATGTGTTTCAGAATCTTGTTCACCGCCTCGACCTGGCCGTTCGACTGGGGATGGTATGGAGTTGAGTAGTGTTTCTTAATGTTCCATGAACTGCAGAAATCTCTCAACTTTTGTCCGTCGAACTGCCTTCCATTATCAATGATGACCGACTGTGGGAGCCCAAATCTGCAGATCAGGTTTTTCCAAATGAAGTCGATCATCCTTTCTTGGGTTATAGTTGTGAGAGCTTCGGCCTCAGCCCACTTAGTGTAGTAGTCTACTGCTACAACAACAAACTTTACACCGCCTCTACCAGGTGGAAATGGGCCGATCAAGTCGATTCCCCATTTCGCGAATGGCCATGGACTGAACACCAACTTCAGCTGGTTGGCTGGGGAGTGGATGTTAGGTGCGAAAAGTTGGCACTTTCGGCACCTTCGAGCAAAGCTGATGGCATCATTGCGAAGAGTGGGCCAGTAGTAGCCCTGCCTGATCGTCTTGTATGCCAATGCTTGCCCCCCAGCATGACTCCCACAAAATCCCTTCATGGATTTCTTCTAACACTTCGGACCCCTGCTTCCTAGTTAGGCATTTGAGTAGGGGTAGAGAGAATCCACGCTTGTAAAGTTGGCCATCCAGAAGTGTATATCTGGAAGCTTGCTTTACTAGCCGGCTAGCTTCCCAGGTGTCCACGGGGGTTGTTCCGTCTGTTAAGTATTTTCGGATTGGAGTGCACCAATCTTCACCACCTTCCATGTCCTCCTGCCCCCCACTCAAGGTTTGATTTATCTTGTAATCGAACGTCGAGGGGTTTTTCAGTGTGGTGATTACAACCTCCGTGAATTTGGCTTCGCCGTTGCTAGTAGCTAGTCGGGTTAAGGCATCTGCTTGTGTGTTTTCTAGCCACGGTATTTGGTTGATGTAGACCTGTGTGAACATCGAGATCAAGTGCGCGTCTATCTTTTGGTAGGTCATCATTTGCTGGTCTTTTGTCTCATATTCTCCCCGGACTTGGGATATTATTAGCTGGGAATCTCCGAAAACTTGAAGATTGGTTGTCCCCACAGCTAATGATAGCCTGAGTCCCGCTATCAATGCTTCATACTCCGCCTCGTTGTTGGTTGCTCGAAAATCGAATCGAATTGTGGAGGTGAAGACTTGTCTGTCCGGGCTGATCAGGACCACGCCGGCGCCTGCTGCTATGCTGGTTGATGACCCATCCACGTAGAGATGCCACGGGGCTATACACCCCCTCGTCGGATCTTGTGGGAAAGTTAGCTCGACGATGAAGTCGGCAAGTGCTTGTCTCTTGATCGCTGTTCGGGGTGCGTAGGTTATACCGTATTGGCTGATCTCTAGTGACCATTTCAGCAGGCGTCCAGCGGTGTCTGGGCACTGTAGTATTTGACGAAGTGGGAACGTTGTCAGCACCTCTATTGGGTGGTCAAAGAAGTAGGGCCTCCATTTTCTAACACTCATCACCAGTGCATAAGCCATCTTCTCTGTTGGGGTGTACCGCAACTCAGCTTCGTGTAGGACTTGGCTCACGTAGTACACTGGTAGGTGTGTTTTCGCCTCTTCTCGGACCAGGACTGAACTGATGGCCACCTCCGACGCGGCTAGGTATAGATACAACTTCTCTCCAGGTATCGGCTTTGACAGGACCTACGTATCTGCCAGGTATGTTTTGATGTCTTCGAAGGCTCGTTGGCATTCGCTTGTCCAAACTAAGTGGTTTTTGAGGTGGAGCTTATTGGCTTTGGCCGCCTCTTTGTACCTCCGTGTGTTTGCCTTAATAGCCTCGAAGAACGGACGATTTCGGTCGCCGGACCTAGAGATGAATCTATTCAGGGCTGTCATGCACCCAGTCAGCCTTTGAATTTTTTGGACGGAATCGGGTATACCCATCTCGATTATGCATTGGACCTGTGTTGGGTTGACCTCAATTCCACACTCGCTAACTAGGTGCCCCAGGAACTTCCCGGAGTGTATGCCGAAGCTGGTCTTTTTGGGGTTCAACTTCATGTTGTAGTGGCGCAGTATGTCGAAGGTCTGTTTTAGGTGGTCCAGGTGGTCCTGCTTTCTCAAACTTTTGACAACTATGTCATCCACGTACACCTCCATGGATTCGCCAATGTGTTGGTCGAACATTTTGTTCACCAATCTTTGGTAGGTGACTCCGGCGTTGATGAGTCCGAACGGCATCCTTTCCCAACAATACATGTTCTTGTTGGTGTAGAACGCTGTGTGTTCCTGGTCATCTGGGTGTAGAGCTATCTGGTGATAGCCTGCAAAAGCATCCATGAATGTCATCATCTCATGGCCTGCGGTGCTATCCACCAGCTGGTCGATGTGAGGCAGTGGGAAGTTGTCCTTCGGGCATGCTTTGTTCAGGTCCGTGAAGTCAATGCAGAGTCTCTACGTCCCATTGTGTTTCTTCACCAGGATGGGGTTTGCAACCCACTGCGGACACAAAGCCTCCTTGATGAGCTTGTTGTCTAACAACTTCTCGACCTCAACAGTCAGAGCTGCGTACTTGTCTGGCCCATACTTCCTCCGCTTTTGGCGTACGGGTCTCCTCGTCGGATCTATGTTAAGTCTGTGGTAAGCATGTTCCAACGGGATCCCCGTCATGTCTTCGTGGGACCAGGTAAACACGTCCAGGTTGGTCATCAAGAACAGCTCCATCCTCGACCGGTACGGTTCAGGTAACTCAGAACCGATGAAAAGTTCTAAGTCCCTTTCCGGGTCCACCGGGAGTGCCGTCAACTCCTCCATAGGGGTGGCTTTTCTCTTTTAACTTTTCCATCTCGGGTCGCTGATGAACTCGTCCCACTCCTCTTGTGACATCTGCGCAGGCTCGTGGCCTATGCGCGGTTCGAGGTCAGCTGTGAGCACCTCCGGTGGTTTGTCAACTTGGGATGGTGCGGTGACTTGGGGAGTTGGGTCAACGTCCATTGGTGTTGGTTCTTTGCCCCCCGCAGGTCCCCCATCTTGGGCTTCATTAACCACCTCCATGGGAGCAGGTTGCTGCTCCTGCGCAGGTACTGACCCCAGCATAGGTCTCAACACCTGGGTTTCATCCTAGCTCTCCATTGGTGTCGGTTGTGTGTCTTGCACAGGTCCAATGCCTTGGTTGATTTCTGACAAATCGCCTACCTCCATCATCTCAGTTTCGACCGAGATGACGTCTAGGATGTTTGGCCCGTCTGCATGAATCAGTACGTCCTCTTCGAGGATGTGGACCTGTGTAACAGACTTCTTGACCCTGCCGTCTTTGATTTGGAGTAAACACTCTCGGGCCTTTTTCTGGTCACCTTTTATAGTTCCTGCACCTTTTAGAGTTGGAAATTTCAAACAGTAGTAGTAGGTCGAACACGTCACTTTGAATTCATTAATAAATGGGCGGCCAAGGAACCCGTTGTAGGAGGACTGCTGGTCGACAACAAGGAAATCTATGAGCCTAGTCAGTCTCCTTTCGGGATCCTCAGCCGATACAAGCTGGACGCTCAACCTAACACTACCTAGGGGGACGGTTACAGCTTTTCCGAACCCCACTATCCTAGCATTGCTAGGTTCCAGATACGACTCAAAATCACCTAAGGCATCCAAGGTGGATTTAAAGAGAATGTTGGTGAATGCGCCGGTGTCCACAAGTAGCCTGTGAACTTGGACGTTCATGATGTTGGCGGTTATCACCAACGAGTCGTTGTGGGGCATCAGTATCCCCTCCAGGTCCACTGAGGAAAACGTCAGCTCGTCAGTAAGCTGCGAGACGGACCTGGGGCCGGAGCTGCCCTCCTGGACTTGGTTTATGGCCTGGATTTCGGCCTTCTTCTTTCTCCTGGATATGGAGGATCCCCCATCCTGGAGACCTCCAGCAGCTCCGATCTCCTCCTCGAGAACCAAGAGTTCCCGGGTGGGTTCCATGTTTTGCTGAGGTTGGGGAGGTGCCCTCCGTCTGTTGTGGGGACCAGATTGGTCTGCTTCCTCTTCTTCATCATCGGAGGTAGCCCTCCTCTCGAACCTTGGCATTTTAGCTGGGGCCTTCTTCACGAACTCGGCCAGCTTCCCGTCCTCGTAAAATTTCCGGAGTTGCTTGAGGAGGTCTCGACATTCGCTGGTGAAGTGGCCGATGGCCTGATGGTAGGCATAAAATTTGTTGGGGTTGAGCTTCGTGCGGTCCTGGCAGATCCGCCTCGGCTCTTCCAGCATGGCCTTGCCTTTGACGGCGGTGAAGAAGTGGTCAACAGAGACAGTGAGGACCTGATTGAGCTTTTCTTTGAGCTTGTCTCCCTCGCCAAAGGCCTTTAAGTTCCGGGGGGCTTTGTAGGTGCTCCCTGACTTTTTCCCGTAGGGCTTCCTTTCTTCGTGGGCACTAACTTTTTTCAGTAGTGCCTCCTGCATGGCCGCGAACACCCCCGCCTTATGACGGAATTCACTGTAAGTGTTGGGACATGCGAGGTGCATCTCCTTCCAGAGGTCGGTGCCCCTCTTGAGCCCGGCCATCACTGCGACGAACCTTGGTGTCCTCACTCACTGGCTCACCTTCCAGCAGGATCTTGTCGAACCTTTCCAGGTACTGCTGGTCGGTCTCGCTCTCGCCTTGATGGATGTTGGCGAGTCGGTGCTTTGGGTAAGGTAGGATCCGAACCCAGAGAAGTGGGCCAGGAATTCCCGAAAGAGTTGGCCAAATGAGCAGATTGACCCCGGGGCGAGTGAAGAGAACAAGCGGTGAGCTCGATCCCCTAGGGTTAGCGGGAAATTCCTGCACTGGGTGGAATTGGTGGCGCCAACCGAAATCATGAAGTTCGCGTACTTGGCCAGGTGGACTTTCGGGTCAGATTCGCCCTCGTACTCGGACATCACCGGGAACTGGATTTTCTTCTGCACTGGTGCGCGGAGGATGGCATGTGCCAATGGAGATGTGGGGAGAGTCGTGGCGTCAGGTCCGCCAGACTTGGCTGCTACTTGTGCTTGTAGCATTTCAACGACCTTTTTTAGTGAGGTCAGCTCGTCATCCCGGGTCACCTCCGGCGGAGGCTGCTCAAAGGTCGTGCGTCTCGTGGACGCACGTCCCCGAGGTGCCTCACTCTGGGGTGACCTCTCAGTGGCGGGCTGGAATTGGCGTCCGCCGTGGGGGCCTAGCCGGTCAGTGGCGGGCCTCCTTAGCCTTTCGTGGGCTGATCTGCGTGGCTGCTGGTCGGAGTCCCCGTGAGACGCAGCTCGGGCTGCCGTACGCTCATTCTCCTCGTATCTTGGGCCCAGGCGGCCTTGGAGGACTTCTCTCCTCTGCGATTGGTGGGTGCCGAATGCCCCGGTGTAGGCCGACTCCCTTCCAGTGAAAGGAGTGGGATCCTCCTCCACCATTTTAGCCTTGTCGGTCATCTCCCTATGCTGGCGAGCTTGTACCGAGCTCGCCTCCTGCTCGGTGGGGAGGGCGCTGTAATCCCCCCTGGTCTTGGTACCCTGGGTGGGCCTGGTCTGCTCCCAGGCCTCGGCAGCTGGGGGTCACCTGGGTACTAGGACGAGCTTGTCCTGCTGCCTCTGTTGCAACCTCTGTAAGGTCACGATGGTGCGTTGGAGCTCGTCAGGGTTGCCGGCCAGGTCTCTCAGGGCGGGGGCCAAGTCTTCCTGGGTCACCGCAACTCGCGGAGGTCGTGGGGCTGCGGTGCTCTTCTGGGGAGGAGGTTGTGATGTCTTCACCACCTGGCGTGAGGTCTCCACCTCGGCCTGGTTTTGGTCACCTCCTTTGGACCTTCCCGCAGATGCGGAGGCCTGTCCCTTGGAAGCTCGAGTGTTAGCCATTTTTGGGTTTCGGAGGGGGTAACTCGCCGAAGGTCGTCGAGGTGGAGGGAGGTCGCCGGAGTGGTGGTCGTCCAGCTTAGGTGGAGCTGCGTAAGATTTCGTCTAGCCTCGCGTGTGACGAATTATCCGGGGTCCGGTTTATTCGTGTACATGCGTGCGTTTGAAAACTTTTTTTGGACAAAATTTGTAAATCTAAAAATTTGGGTTTTTGTCCGGAAGTCTGGGTTCTTCGTTCAAGGGATGAAGATGTATGTGTATCTTCAAATGTTCTTGAGTTTTATCAAGAACACCTTCAAATCTTCAAACGAACCCTAACTTTTGTTCTTGAAAATTTTTTAATTTTCAGGTTCAAAAACCCTCCTTCTAGCGCCAAATTGTTGGTAGAATTTACTAATCGTGTTCGTGTATGTGGCTTTACGACGGATTAATTCCACCAAACAATAATCTTATGATTTTATGTTCTTGGGGAGGGGGAGAGTTTTGAGAGAGAGATATTGTAGTAGGAATTGTATTAATTGTTTGAAAATGTGAGAGTCCTCTCAATAGTTACAAGAGAGGTCTTATTTATAGATGTGCTAGTGTGAGACGGCACCTTGTGAGCCTATATGGCTTCCGGTGTTGACGAGGGTCCGTAACCCTCGTTCTGGTCCCTTGCACTGCTCCTCATGTTGTGCCTCGTCCTACTACTATGCCTTAGACTAGATGGGCCTCATTAAAAACCTCACCGTAAACCACCCTTGTGGATAAACCGGACGGAGGGAAAAAGAGATCACCATCGGGGTCCTATAGACTATCACGCGAGCTCATAGGTGAACTCGGCGATGGACACTCGGGCGAACTCCTAGGCGAGCACCTGGGCGAGCTTAGAGGTGAGCACCCAGGCGAGCTCCCAGGATCTGGTGCCCGGGGGTGCGCCTCGCACTCTGGCGAGCTCGCGGGTGGTCTCCTTGGTGATCTTGATTCCTTGTTTTGCCTTGAGTAGCTAGCCCATCAACAAGCTTCCTGCAAAATTGGACATGTGTAGAGACAATATTTTGGGTAAGTTTATTGTGAAGTGGACACTAAAATATTGATAGCATGAGCTTGTTATATGTTGAGCTTGTCTACGATTCACTTATGGAGGGCAGTCGCCCAAACGCTCTACATGCATCTCATTTTCGTCGCTTTGGTTGGGTGTTGAGAAGTATGTGCATCGAAGCTTTTGCCACTTCAATTGTCATAGGGAAAACAACTCAGTGGAAGGTGGAATGGTCATCAGGTGTACCAATACAAAACAATGGCAACGACTGCGGGATACTATGCATGAAAATGATGGAATGTCTTGCGTTCGGGAAACCGATACAGGAGATCAACCCCGGCAACACTGATTTATATCGGAAGGTCTATTGCACAGAGCTTTTGCACCAGAAACATTACGAGTATTGATTTATGAAGACCTAAAATCATTGATAATGACCCTTTTGTGATGTTCATGATATATGAATGAAAAATGGTTTGATGTCTATGTATTTTGATTATTTAGGAAACTTGGTTTGTTGTCTATGTATTTTGTTTAGTAGGAAAATTGGTGATGATGGTTTTGTTATATCTGGTGGTTATCAACTGCAGTGAAGAAGATATAATGTTTGAATGAAAAAAAAAAACCCACATATTGTCCCACTGTACTGTTATGTCCATTGTCTGGTATCAATTGTTTAAAATCTATAAATATGTACATACAGTTTCAATGTTACAGTTGTTGTAATTTATTTGAATTGAAAGTTTCATTGATGTTATCTTTCTTAAGACCATACTCACGGCAATCGTGGTGTATTTCTGTTTAAATATGCCAAAAACTCACATGATATCCAATAAATATGTCCATTAAACTCAATAATCCCACAAATATTTCCACATAATAAAATGACCATTGTTAAACATACACAGTACCAATAATAAAGTAGTAGCTTTTTTAAGTATTACAAAGAGTACCAAGTACTTAAATCCTTATACAGAACACCCCCTAATGATGGTGAGATCTCCACTCGTTGTACATAGAAGTAGCCAATTCATCACGCCAAAGATTAAACTCAGGAGTTGATTCAAGCGTGTCTATGTACTCCACATCTTGCACGTCATCGCTGTCTTCAGAATTAATGCCAGGTATAGGATTTGTTGCTTCAAGCTCGATTGGGTCGAGGGGCGTTACTGAGCGAATAAAGTTGTGCAAAAGAAAGCACACCATAATAAGTCGAATTTGTATCTTTAGCGGGTAGAACGACGGGCTGCTAAGAATCCCAAACCTTTTTTTGAGCACACCGAAAGCACGCTCTATTACATTGCGTGCCCTGGTGTGCCTCATGTTGAAATATTCACGGTAATTCGTAGGTCTTCCGGAATTGGGTCCCCACTCACTTAGGTGATACCGAGTATTTCGGTAGGGGATAAGAAATCCCTCCCTGTTTGCATACCCGTTATCACCTAAGTAATAGTTCCCTAGCACATGAAAATGTGTGCATAAGCCCAAAAATATATAAAAACTGAAAAGGAAGCAAAGGGGGATACAGTAGGAAATAGCAGCTCACCCCTTGGGACTTTCAGTCCATGAGGTCGTGCAATAGCATCTCGAACGACTCTACAATCTGCTGCGGATCCTTCCCAACCTGGAAGAACATATATAAACATCATATTTGGATAACAGACTCCCAAGACGTTGGTGGAGATTCGCCCCTTGCGTGTTCTGTAACGAGCTTTGTCACTGGCAGGAACAGTGAGATCAATGTAGGTCCCGTCTAAAGCACCTAAACAGCCCTGTTAAGGAAGTCGATTACATAATATTATTAAGTAATGGAGATTCACAACACAACAAATTGAGCAACAATATGGACTTTACCTTGAAATATTTCCATCTGGGATCATCTGAGTTTTCATCAATAGGCGTGGGCTTAACCAAGAACAGATTATGAATTTTTAAAATAGCTTTCAGGACTAGGTGCATGTAATGCGACACCGTCTGACCAGATCTTATGAATTCAAATTTCACAACATAATTCTTGGTGTGATGTGCTAAAATTGTCAAGAAAATGGCAATTTGTTCTTCTACTCCAACATATCGATTATCCAATAAACTTCCCCGCTCTCTCATTAAAAAGCATAACCGTGCAAATGCATTTCTATCATTCGAAGATTATGAATGCAGCTAGAATCAGTATCCAAAAATAATCTGCTCTTACTATAAGATTGATTGGGCATCCTCTCTATCATTAGAAAATGTGCGATAATAAAGAATACCATGATATGTTTATGGAGTATTTGCTCAAATATAAAATAAAAAATATGTTGTTTCTCACGACGAGAGTACATTCTGCCCAATCTGATATATAGTCAAGCCACTGCAATGAAAATAATAGAAATAGTTCAACAATGAAACTACAATTATGCCCACAACCAAAACTACCATTATGCCCACAACAAATACTATTCTTATACGAACTGAAACATACATCAGCTATAATCAATTATCCCATTGTAATGAATGCATCAAAACCAACCAAGACCAAGGTAACATCAACAAACAAACTCAACAATCAATTAGCTAAGAGTCCCAAATGAATGAATTAGCTAAGACCAACAAATAAACTAAAAAACATTCAAATTAGCTACCTCAACAAAAACAATAATCTGTTCATCCAAATCTGCAATGTATTTCATTCAAATTAGCTACCTCAACAAAAACATTCAAATTAGCTACCTCAACAAAAAATACATAAACATACCTATTCCCAACAAATTTATCTATGTCTTTGAGTCAAAATAAAAAATTACCTCGAATTATTCAACTCACCGGCTTCGACTTCTATATGTGTATGCCGCCGGTCGACGTTGGGTGGTATTCAAAATTGAGTACCCTATTTCTCCAAGAAAAAATGAAAAAAAAAAAGAACATATGAAGAAGCTCAAACTGAACGAAACGGATAAGTGCGTTGCCCATGTGTGAAAATGGAAAATATCGCCATTTCTTTCGTTGAGAAACAACCTTCTTCGTTATCGGAACATTCGAAGAAGCACAAATGGAGTTCGAATTTCAGCGCGAGAAGAAAATTTCAGAGAAAATTTCATACCTTCTGTAGCTGCGAGAAGAAATGGAGAAAATTTCATGGGCGCCCTAATTTTGAGAAACACAATTTTTGAAATTCATGGGCGCTCAACGATGGAGAATCGAGTGAGATTTGTAATATCACCCCGCCCATGGTATATGGTTTGCAAAGAGAAACAGTAGAAAAACGAGATAAGGCGAGAGTCGATCTACCGGGTCAATGCCACGCAGTATACAATGTACCAAACAGAGATAAGACAGATTTCTTTTATTTCTCACCCTTTAACTATGTACCAAATGGACCCTAATAGTATACTTTTCATTCCCAAAAGAAAGGCCTTGTTTAAATATGTATCCCCACACAATAGATATACCACAAAAAATGATATGTTTGTGTATTATTTATTTCTTGTTTTTCTCATTTAAATAAGAATTTTATGTTATACCATGAAGAAAAAGACGGTCAAATATTATGCTAAATGAATCGTGTGGCCTGTTGTAAAATTTAAAGCCCATCAACTTTCACTAGGCATGCATTACACTCTATTTTCATAAATAAAACTTCAATATTAAAATAATATAATCCTTTTTAAAAAAAGAGTAAAATTAATTCAATTCCTAAATAAATTTAGCAAAATCAATAATTATGATAACAATTTTCGTTATCAATCAAATAATATAACATTTTATTTCTCACCATTCCTTTTTCTATTACCATTAATAAACTCAAGTAGTACTCTCCCCGTCCATGAAAATTAGTTCACGTTGCCTTAAATAGCCGTCCACAATAAATAGTCTACCTACCCAAAATGGAAAATTTTCAATTATTATTTTTATTTTTTTATACACATATACTCACTTTTACACATCACATCAAATACTTTATTAATAATTAACATTTCTTTATACTAATACACTCATTTTTACAGAGATAAAAAGTTTTTCGGTCCCATAACTTATTGAGTGTCCGATTTTGATCCCAAAATATTTAACTTTTCAATTTTGGTCCCATAACGCATGTTGTGGTTGAATTTGAAATTTTCCGGCACTCTTGCTAACGTGGGTGCCAAATAATTAATTTTTTAATTTATTTTGTATTTTTTACTTATTTTTTCAGTATAATTGAAACATTTATAAAAATAATAAAATATCAGCAAGGATGATGGAAAGTTCTAAATTCAACTACCATGTGCACCGTACATAGCAAAAAATAATATTATTTTCACTTTTTTCGGTAAAAATGGGACCAAAATTGGACAAACTCTAAGAGTTACGGGACCAAAATTGAAAATTTAAAATTTTTGGGACTAAAATTGGACACTGAATAAGTTATGGAACTAAAAAACTTTTTTTCTCTACTTTTATACCTCAACATCAACTTTTTCTTAATAACCATGCACAACTAAGATAGACTAATTATAATGGATAGAGGGAGTAACTTTTTTCCACCTACACTTAGGGGTGATCACTATTCGGTTTTAACCGAAAAACCGAACCGAACCAAACCGAAATAAGAATTTGGTTCGGTTAATTTGGTATTCGGTTCGGTTTTGGTTTTAAATATTTCATATTTTGGTTTTCGGTTTCGGTTTCGGTTTTTAAGATAAAAAACCCGAAAAACCGAAAACCGAACCGAATTTAAATATATATATATATATAACTATATATGTATAATACTATTACTAAATATATAAATAAATTAAATAAATATTATATTACATATATATAATTACATTACATATAAATAAAAAAAACTCTAACCCTCAAATTAGTAAGTTATCATTTCCAAATTTCCTCCCTCACCCTCACGGTCACGGTGTCTCACTTACAGAAATTCCCTCCCTTACCCTCACGCCGCTCACCCCATTCCCATCCGTCGCTGTCCGTCTAAGCTCACGGCGGGCGGCCACCAAGTCACCACTTCCCCTCTCCCTATTTTCGCACACACAATTTTGACTAGTGATATTTCGGTTAATATAGTTTTGAACCGAAACCGAACCGAAAATTTTGGTTTCGGTTTTTTCAGTTTTTAATGTATATGGTTCGGTTTTTGATTTCTAATAATAATAAATTCGGTTAGGTCGGTTTTGGTGACTTGGTTCGGTTCGGTAACCGAACCAAGCCATGCTCACCCCTACCTACACTAATCTTTAGACAATATATTGGAATGCGAATGGACATTTTTTTTTCATGTCCACTGTTTTGTCATGATGTTAGAAATTAATTAAATTATTTCTATATGGAATGTATGGTACGAAATGAACGTCTGATATCTGCAGGACTAGTTACAGGTAACGGCTATGTTTGGCTGGCATCTTCAGATATTGTTATCTGTCGACCTCCACATATTTCTTCATTTTCAGGGATTTCTTGAGCAAAACAGAGCTCCAACTTCCAATGGACACGTGTCCCCCTTCAATTATTTTCACGAGTTGAAAACGACGGCGTTTCTTGCACACCCAACCCCCATCTAAACCCTTCTCGTTTTTCGCGCTTTCATCAGATCCTATACTATGTGTCGTGCGGTGCCTTCAACATTTACTTTCCTAGTTTCCTTTTTCTTCTTTTAGCAACATTTGTTAGTTATTGCCACCGATTCTTTGCGTCTTCGCCGGGGTTTCTCTCTCTCTCACCCCTCTCCCTCTGTAATGAGGACTCTGCAATTCCTCCCATCAAGAAATCTTGCCCCGAAATTGGCAGAAAATGCGATCTTCAATTGTTCAAGTGGTGTTAGGCAAGTGGGTTTTGCTTCTCTGTTGTCAGGGAAGAGAAAAGATTGGTCCTTTTGTGTTAAATCAAGATCGTTGGGCGAAAATGGCGGGGAGTTTATGGGTGGAAGAAGAAAGAGTTCTCAAGATAAGGATCAAGATGAGAGAGACACTTCTGGCTCTGTTTCTGGGTTTCATTTGATTCCTCATTCTGGTGAGTAAACTTCATGTTAATCTCAAGTCATTTTCAAAATATGTCATCGTTTTCTGTATTTTCTTTGACAACTTTCTTTGTCTTCTTGTGTGTGATCGTGACTTTTTTTTTTTTGTTCTAGACTAGTATTGTACTTTATGTGCTCGGTCCCTACTGTTTATCGTTTTGGTATATCGAATCAAGATTTATTTTTTTCGTTTGTGCCCGTAGAATGTATGTTGTAAAAATTGCATTTTGTTGCGAGGCAACTCCTTCGGTTATTTCTTTCTGTGTTCATGACATATGATTGGACTATTTGCTCTTTTAAGTCAAATGGGAGTGTTCTCAGTGTTTTCCATTGGTTGACTGCATTTGACTTGCATACATGGAAGACGACTCACATGTAGTATGTAGGGCACAACCAGTTCTTTGATTTAATGATTGAAGATTATTAACTTTTATAGAAGAAGAAAAGGGTGCCTTTTATTCTCTTATAAATTTGTATAAGATGTTCTGGAGTGTGTCCTCGTCTTTCTTCCGGTTCTGATATAGCGTAGAGGGCATTCTATAACTTCAATTCTGCAGAAGATATGAAATCGAAGTTGTGGAATAAATGCCGAAGTTGAAAGTCACAACGCACACACATATATATAGATGCAATCATAAAAATTATAAGATCTTGTAAATAATGCTTAGCGTTGAGTGTTGATCAACTTTTGGTATATTTTTCATTTTTTTCTCTAATGGAACTTGTTATAAAAGTATAAGATCTTGTAAATAATGCCAAGTAAGAGCTCATCTAATTTCAGCAATCAGCGATGAAAAGATCCTGGAAACTCTAGATTACGAAGTTGATGAAGGAAACGAGCTATCTGAAGAAATTGAATCAAGTGATACAGCTTCAACTAGGACAACCCACAATGTTGTTTTTGTAACTGCTGAAGCAGCTCCATATTCCAAGACTGGTGGCTTGGGCGACGTTTGTGGCTCTTTGCCTATAGCTTTGGCTAAACGAGGACACCGTGTAATGGTCGTCTCTCCCAGATATATTACTGGAGGTTTATCAGATAAAAAGTTTGCCAATGCTGTTGAATTAGAAACACGGGCCAAGATCTTTTGCTCTGGTGGAGTTCAGGAGGTTGGATTCTTCCACGAATACCGTGCTGGAGTTGATTGGGTAATACTTTTAGCTATCATGACTCAGTGAGTTTTGAATACAGATTTTATTTTTTTTTTGGCGTGGGGATGGGGGGGATAAAGAATTGCCTAATGAATTGGAATATTATTGGTTCATTTATTTTGCTTTTCTTAAATCTGGTATTGTTTTTCTGCTTTTAGGTATTTGTTGACCATCCTTCATTCCAACGATCTGGAACTCCATATGGAGATATATATGGTGCTTTTGGTGATAATCAGGTAGAATGGTTTATTCTCTCAATGAATAGATTAATTTCTTAATATCTACATCCCAATTATGAATTTCTACCCCATTCTAGCAATTGTAATATTGTCTCTTTTGTGGCGAACAGTTCCGTTTCACTTTGCTATGTCATGCGGCTTGTGAAGCACCCCTAGTGTTGCTGCTGGGAGGGTTCACATACGGGGAGAAATGCCTGTTTATTGCAAATGACTGGCATGCCGGCCTTGTTCCTGTGTATGTTACTAATCTACTCTTCTTCTTTAGTGAATTATTTGTGATTCTTGGATGATGAAGTCTCTCCTTAGGCATGCAATTTAATTCTCCTAGCCTGTAAATTTCTTAAAACGTTATTGTCATTCTCAACACTTTGTTTTTGGGGGTGGGGAGGGTGGGGGTTGAGGATGGTGTTGTAGTTAAGATATTTAGTAGGATTCCATGGCGATGAAACTTGCTTTCTTCAATAGCAATCTTAGAATTTCCGAGTTGGTATAGCTGGATTTTAGTTGTGATACCATTCGTTCCGTAATTTCAGACTCTTACCAGCCAAGTACCGTCCACATGGTGTATACAAGGACGCTAGAAGTATCATTGTAATACATAACCTAGCCCATCAGGTGAGTTCCATTTCTTTTTTCTAAATAGTGCCTTGCAAGTTATACATCCTATACATGCTCTGTAGTTTTTTCTCCTCATGGTATTTCATTGTATAACTAAACTTGTATCATAGCAGCTCAGTTAGAGAAAATCCAATTTCAACACCTTTAACAATAATGAAGAATCAGAGATTATAATTATCCTAGGTGGCATTTAGATTGAAGTATTTGATTTGAGGAGAAGATTCAAGAGTAGGATTTTAAATCCACCAAGGTCACTCTAGAAATAGATAAGAATGTGAGAGATGATTTCATATCCATTGTTGAATGAATCCATCCATACAACCGTGAATTTTGTTTGTTTGAATTCTATTACACTTTCAATTTAAGGGAGTGGAGCCAGCATTCACATATAAAAACTTCGGATTGCCTGCTGGATGGTACAAGGCGCTGGAGTGGGTGTTCCCCACTTGGGCAAGGACACATGCTCTTGACCCAGGCGAAGCAGTCAATGTTCTCAAAGCAGCAATTGTCACTGCAGACAGGATAGTTACAGTGAGCCAGGTATTTTATGACACAAGTACATGATACTTTAAAGATTTTTATGAGACTTTAAATTAGATATAGTCCTTTCTGTTTTTGACTATGTCTGGCTTTCTTCGTTGTCTTATTGTCCTTCTGTAGGGTTATTCCTGGGAAATAACTACCCCTGAGGGCGGTAATGGGTTACAGGAGCTATTAAGCAGTCGAAAATCAGTTTTAACAGGTATACAGCGTTGTTTGTTATTCTGGATTTCTTTTAATTATGTCTTTTAATGGTGTCATATATCCGTGTAAAGAACACGTATTTAGTGATTTGATCCCAAATCCAGCTTCTATCCCCGTGCTTTTGTTTTTGCAATATAAGTATTGAATACATAACTGCTGAGGCACTATAAGTTGTCATCTGCGTCATTGATACAAGTCATTTTACCCTCAAAGATAACGCTAAAGTTTGCAGGAATTACAAATGGAATCGATTTAAATGAGTGGGATCCATCTACAGATAAGCTTATTTCTTCTCGCTACTCTATTGATGACTTATCTGGAAAGGTAGTGAAGCCCAACAATTAATTTTGTTTTTGCATATTCTTATTACGTCTCCATAAACAATATATTATATTTACTTACTATATCTCAACTAAAATTTTCTGCCATTTGTTGCAGGTTAAATGTAAGATGGCATTGCAGAAAGAACTAGGCCTTCCAGTGCGACCCGATTGTCCACTGGTGAGAACATAGTTCTTCCATACTTTGGTTAGATATTAGGATTATCATTCTGAAAGTCTATGTCTCTACAGATCGGGTTTATCGGGAGACTTGACTACCAAAAAGGTGTCGACATTCTTCTTTCAGCCACTCCAGATCTTATGCAAGATGATGTCCAATTCGTAAGGCATCCAGAAGTTCATTTCTCTGTCTTCTGTATCATATTGTGAATGATTTTTACGGGATGCTAACGATATCATGTCTTCGTGCTCTTAGTTTCATTTGATGTTTTTAGTGAAAAGCATCTTCAGTTTCATGTAATTGTTAAATTCCTTAAAAAACAAGTTTCTTCATTTTTAGGTAATGCTTGGATCCGGGGAGAAACAATATGAAGACTGGATGAGAAATCTAGAATCCATATATAAAGACAAGTATCGGGGTTGGGTTGGATTCAATGTCCCGATTTCCCATCAGATTACAGCAGGGTAATGAACGATTTAGATATCATTTGCCTTTTCATGATGATCCTGTATTAATTTGAGTAGCTTTGCAGCTGTGACATACTAATAATGCCTTCAAGATTCGAACCATGTGGGCTGAACCAGTTATACGCAATGAAATACGGCACAGTTCCCGTTGTCCACAGCACTGGAGGGCTCAGAGTGAGATCAGCCACCTGCATTTCATTTTAGTTTATTCGGTTGACACTTTCTGACACAATTCTCTCTATTAATCAGGACACCGTCCAGAATTTCAACCCGTACGCGAATGAAGGTGCCGGTGAAGGTACAGGGTATGTGTCACTCAAAACATTTCCAACTGAATTTCTCCCCTATTTATAGGGTAATTATCAAAAGAGTTTGTATCGTTTTGCCACCTGTACTTAAACCCTTCGATCAAGCTGGTACCTGTATGATTTTGTTTTTCCGATTGCATGCAACTCAAGATTGGCCCCTTTGCAAAATGTACTTTGTTTTAGTGGTTTTTTTCCGGCCTAAAGTCAAACACGTGGTTTGCGTATCGATTTCTCAGGGGTATATCCATTCATTCAAGATTAAGTGTAAGGACAATAAAGTAAGTAGGCACAAATTAACTGTGATATACCCCTGATAAATTACCGAAAAAGATTCATCTGGACATTGGTGCGAAATTGCAGAAAGAACCGTGGATAGTCGCTGCCGTTATGTTAAAAATGGACGGATGTACCCTGAGAAACAGTCGTGCTAGTCGCATGTTCAACTTTTGGCCAGAAAAAACCATTAATACAAAAAGTACAGTTACAAGTGGTCAATCCCAAGTAGTAGAGGATGCAATCAAGCAAAAAATTATGCAGATACCAGTTTGATGAAAGGGGTATAATTCAGGTGGCAAAATTATATATTAAACCTTACCAAAAACCACCTCTGAGGTTCATTCAAATCACCAAATGAACCCATGGTTATCCATTTATACTTGTGTGTTTTATGATAATGCAGGTGGGCCTTTTCTCCTTTATCAAACGAGAGTTTAGTGGCCGTAAGTTGCCATTTCATCATCCTATGAACTGTTATTGTGTCTCACTGTGTTGTCTTTCTCATATTTCACTGCTTTGTATATTTACAGGCTGCAAGACTGGCAATTAAAACATACAGAGAGCACTCGCCGTCGTGGGAAGGATTGATGAAGCGTGGAATGGAACGAGACTCCACATGGGACAAGGCAGCAACTCAATACGAACATGTCTTTGAATGGGCCTTCATCGACCCCCCCTATGCTGGCTGATCAACTGCAGCCCCAGGTGAAAAGCTTGCACATTTTTGCTCGATTCGTCGTTATCCTACTTAAAATTCTCTCTAGATTGCAACACAGCCTCACATGAAGAAACCATAGCAAATTCCTGAAGTTTTTGTCCTAATCTTCTTTGAGGCTTCGAGGATGTCTAACGCTCACCCAAGACATGAAGTTCCTTTCAATCTCGACGAGTATTCAGTCTGGATGATGTTATTTTATACACGAAAACGATGTTAGAAAAATACTATTTGGAACGATGGCAAGTATCTTTCGATATCTTCAATATACATTGGACGATGTTATTATATATTTACGTGTAGTGGTTTACTATAGATATTGTGTGAAATAGATGGAATTTCGTGTTAAGGAGAGAATACGTCTGTCCCACATCGAATGAGGAGAAGAAAAATGAGCAGTTGGTGATTATAAAAGCGGAAGTGAGGTGTTGTATATCTTCATCTTTGCGCTTGGGGCAATGACGCAGCTAGTGAGGTACTAACCGAGGCGCGTCTATTGCTGGTTGAAAACTATTTCCAAACCCCCTCTTGGGCTTGGGCCTAGTCTCAAGCTCTTGAGAATTTTTGGAAGGGCTTCCCTCTGGGTTAAGCTCTACAATTTTTAAGCCAAAATATTTATATCGTTTTGTGAACTTCTGAGTGTCATTTAAAATTTATAAATATAATTATAACTAAGGTTGTGGATAGAAAAATAAATTATATGTGTTGATTAATATTTAAAATATTAAAGTGCTATATAAATAATTGAATTTGGGACATGCGTGTTGAACCAGCCCTAAGGTGTGTATTTTGGTTCACCAATTTTTGGATAAATTTTGATTGGATAATGAACGATGAAAAGAATAATGGGGTTGCAAGTTTTTTCCCGAACCCTAAAGAAGGTGTATTTCAAGGATTAAAATTTCGCGAAATTTCGCCGAAATTTCGCCGAAATTTCGAATTTTTTAGGGTACCGATATGGAAATTCACTTGAACGATTATTTTTCCAAAATTTCGGTAAAATTTCGGTAAAATTTCGAGAAATTTCGGCGAAATTTCGATATCGGTCCAGGGTAATTCAAAATGTGCAGATTATCGAGAAATATCGTGGAAATTTCGGTAATTTATCGGTCAAAATTTCGACAAATTTCGGGAAATTTCGATATATTTCGGGAATTTCTCTAATTTGATGACTTGGTACCATTATTGCTTAGACCAAGATGGTCTTTCTTCTTTTACATTTGAGACTCATAGGACATCATTTTGGTATTAGTTGTGTAATATTCAATAATTATGAATAATTGTTGTATCGTTTTATATGTCTTACGTATGTTTTCTTGATATGTTTGTTGTAAGATTCTCATTTTATTGAGATTTTAAGTTCAATTAATGTATTAAGACTAGTAATAATATTGTCTAAAATTTCATGTTAAATTTCCATCATTTTAATGAAATTTCCGTGAATTTTCTATTTTTTACCGATATCGATATTCGATATCGATATTTCCACCGATATATCCATAAATTCAGGGTACCGATATTTCCGTCGATACCGATATTTTCATCCTTGGTGTATTTTGATTCATCAACTCTTCGATCTGATGATGACCAACGAAAGGTATAATAAAGTTGGGCTTAGTCTCGTATGCACATGGTGTAATTTTAGTTCATTTTTAAAAAATTACACAAAATACTACTGAAAGATTACACATATTAATACTGAAAAGTTAATCTTTAATGTTGTAATTTTTCAATAATAATTTGTGTAATTTTTTAAAGATATACTTAAATTGCACGGTGTAACTGGTGCACAAGAGACTTACTCATAAAGTTGCAAGTTTTCACTCCAATAAATAATTATCTGTGTGCGTATTCTTCAACCAAAAGAAAGGACACTTTTGTAATAACTTGGTAACCTTTTGTACTATTCTATTAAGAAGGTTCTTGGTAGGGGTATAACACTTTGTTCAATCACACTTGTAACTCCACTTGCAAACTACTTATTAATTTTAAAAATAACAATGAATTCTCATATGTTACATTGAAGTTAAATTCTCACACATTTTAGCTCGAACTAAACACTAATAAATGGAAAATTTTATATGTAGGAGAATTTGGCTTGTTCATTAAAATAAACAAACCTAATTGAATCAAAGCTCTCAGGCAACTAGTATTCATGATTTTGGCGTGACTCAAATTCAAATACTTGTACGACTGCATAAAGAACCTAACTTCTAATTCCTAGTCAATAATTTATAATGTAATGTAAGTAACTTGTGAAATATAATAAATTTTGAATGAATTTAAATATTATATTTAAACTATATATTATATTACATTGGATATTGAAATGAGAATAGTAAAGTATTGCTGCCTCCATTTGATTTTATTTGACTTATTATTTGTTTGTCTGTACTTTAAAATTAATTTTATTTTTAAAAAGATAATATTTTACACTATCAAACTATAATTTATTTTATTTTTACATACAATTTAAAACTCTGCAAAAACAAGACTAGTGAAATTAAATTGAGGAAAAATATGTTGGATGTTCATGTTCCCTTCATCTTTCTATTTACTTATTATTTCTTCTAGACGCACACATATATATACATATATATATAAAGATGTAGATATAATACAAGTGATGTGATGAAGAGAAAAGAAAAGGTAATACTCCCCCGTCTCGTAGGAATTTGCATCCTACTAAATGACACATTTAAAAAAAAAAAAAAATTATATACTCCATCCATCTCAAAAGACATTGCATACTTTCTATTTTGGTTGTCCCACAAAAGTTTGCATATCTAAAAATAAAAACTATTTATTAAATTATACTCTCACATTACACATATAATATATTAATATTCATAAAAATGTATTTTTTATATATTTTTCTTAAAACCTGTGTGCCCAAAAGACATTGTAATGTCTTATGGGACAGAGGGAGTATAAAATAGTGGCATATGGGTAAATATGTGTATAAATTTGTGAGTGTACACATAAATCAATCTTTCCATGGGCGGATTTAAGTGGTGGCTGCACTGGGCTTTAGCCCAGTGCAAGCCCAAAGTTAACCCCGTATATATATACATACTTATAATTAATATAATAGTAGCAGCCCAACTCAAAATTTGAAATTTAATTACCAGCCTTAATGCCCAGTATATATACTCCCTCTGTCCAAGAAGACATTGCATATTTTCTATTTTGGTCTGTCCCACAAAAAGTTTGCATGCCTAAAAGTGGAAATCTTTTATTAAACTCTACTCTCACAATATACATATAATATTCATAAAAATATACTTATTATACATTTTTCTTAAACTGCGTGCCCAAAAGACACCGCAATGTCTTCTGGGACGGAGGGAGTATTAAACTTACTATGACTTACTAATAGGTCCACTTGCCTAAATACCCAATACATATATATAAGAATTTCTAAAACTTTGAATATGCTTTTTTTTTCTTTCAGCGTGACTCGTGAGTGCGTTGTCTCTTCGGTACATTTCGCTGCCCGATAATTCAATCCTTCTTTTTTTAAATAATTATATTTAATTCTTAAAGCATAAAGTATTGTAGATCATTAACAACAAGGAACAATTTTTTGGAATTTTGGGAATTAAGATTTTCTTAAAATCTTTCACCCACATCATTCAAGATAATTATTTTTTAAAATACATTTAGTATATTTTGTTTATGATATTTTTATGTTATTATTTGGCTTGTTAAAGATGAATGTGTATTTAATGTATTTAATTTTTATCTTATATAAATTAATATTTTAATATCAAATTTGTTAATGTTTAGGTGCGAATAATAGAGAATTTAGAGCACAATTTATGTGAACATCGAAATACTTTGTTATGTAAATATTTTTAATGTGTCGAAGCATTTATTTTTCAGTCCACCCCAATATTAGTTCCTGGATCCGCCCCTGAATCCTTTCATTTTTAGTACAATGTAAATTTATTAAAACGTTCAAATAAGTAAAATGTGTAATTCTAGTAGGACGGGGGTACTATTTTGCACTTTAGTACAAAATTATAATATAAAATTATAAATATAATGCTTAGTGACGGAAGAGGCAAAAGGAATGAGTTCAAGCTTATTTTGGAACAAAATTTTATTGTCAGGTCATGTATATAGAATCTTATGAGGACGTGTTTTAACAGCCTTAAAATTACAACGGAAAAATACATTATCGCAGAAAAGCAATATGGAATGCGCTTATTGTGCAAACTTGTTCGAAACAAAGTGTCATGTCTTTTTCTTATGTGCTTTTCTCTTATCTAACCATTATTATTAATATTAAAATAAATGTAGGTTATTCTGGAAAACAGCATTGCACAACGGAATTAACATTTTCGTGTTTCCAAGCCATTCCAACATCATGTGTTGCTCCTTGCAAAGCAGTTGGTTTCACTGGAGAAGATTTTATTAGTGCTGAATGTAGGTTTAATCATCTCATGAAAATTACTTATTGTGAATGCCAATATTATTGCAATTAGTATAAACTAATTGAAATTATTATCAATAAAAAATAATTTATTTAATTATTAATTAAATGGTGTCTTCATGTTTTAGGTGTACCATGATAATCGTGTGATTATTGTTATTCCTGTTAATATATTTTAAATATCTATGCACCCTTCAAAGAAGATAGAGGTAATGTTTTAAAAAAAAAACAGTCACAAAATTTTTTTTGTTGTACATTTGGTAGAAGTAGTTTATAAACAAACCCGTCTGTCTTAAATAAAATTTACAACAGTGATAGAAAATCTTATTAAGTAATTCTCTTATATAAAAGTTTATATATCTTTTTGGAGGGTAAAGTTAGTTAACTAAACTCAGCATAATGACTACTTTAAATAAACATCGATCTTTAAACAAAAGAATAAATTAATTGTTAGTCTTAATGCCATCGAAGAGGTGAAAACTCTGTTAAACAAAAATCATTCTGCAGCACCACGTTCCCAGAATATCAGACTCTATAGTCTAAACCTACTGAGCTCGAGTCACCACTTCATAAATTAAATTGATCATGAAAATTCAAATAAAAAACAATTTATGGAAACAAAAAAATGAGTAGCATATTTTGATTAAATAAATAAATTAAAGCTGAATATCAAGATAAAATATTCTAAGTAAATATTAGCATCATATAGCATTAACTTATTAAATTTGTGTAATATAAGCAGGATTTGAATTCAATTGTATAAGCACATAAGTTTTATTTAAATTATTTCGTAAGAGTTTCTAATAGGGGATCGAAGCGTCATTGGTGTGAAAAATATATCTTAGTAGGTCACCTGCAGCATGCAGACTGTTAATTCATTTAACAGTAAATAAAGTGTATTATTATTGGACCAAATATGTGTTACTATCGTATTAAATGTTATCCTTACAGTAACACGCATTTGCTCATATAGTAACACAAATTGAAAACAAATGTGTGTTATTATTAGAGTAAATGTATGTTACTGTAAGAACAAATGTATGTTACTTTATGAACGAACATTTATTTGTCTTTAAAAAAATATATGTATTTCCTATACCAACACAACTATACCGTGTCTATGTGAAAATGTGTGCTTTAATTACTATAGAAAACAAAAAGTACAATTTTATTTCAAAATGCTAAAGCAGATGTGAAGAAATTATTGGAAGAACTGAAAGTGAGACTTTAGAGTTGTGAAAAAATACCAAAAGAGTGATTCGATTGAGTTAGCAAATTGGATTCGAAGGTCTCAAATGGTACTATAGAGTGCTATTTTATTTTATTTTTTTGTTATTTGTATTTTTTTTTTATAGAACTCAATTATCATAATCGAGGGTAATTCTCATACCCTTTTTCATTATAGAATTTTTTTTCTGATAAAAAATATAAAATTATAAACTTTTATAAAAAAAAAATTTATTTATTTTAATTATATTTTATATGTGAAATATTTAATAAGAGATTATTTCATCATAAATCGATGAATCTGAGATTGGAATCTATTGGAGCAGAGGGGGACATTTCCCCCAAGTGGAGGAGAATTTGTTCTGGCCGGTGGAAAAGAGAATTCCTTTCTACTTTTCCGACGGCTGAAGCCACCTCCTCGGAATTCTAAAACGTTCCCCAATTTCATTTTCCGATTCCAATTTCCTCGTTATAAGCATTCTTATGTATCTTGTTCGAAACTTGCATTTAATTTCAGTTTTGTTTGCCCTAGTTTTTGGGTGAAATTTCCAGTCGGGATTTTCAGAAGAAATGATTTGGGATCCGAGTTTATTCCATTACGCCTGCATTGCAAAGGGCACCACCGTATTAGCAGAGTTCAACCCCAAAGACGAAGCACTCGGCGCTATCGCGGCGAAATGCCTGGAGAAAACGCCGCCCTTCCATGCCACATTCACGCACACCGTGCGTTCGAAGACCTACATGTTCTTGATCGACGATCCCTTTGTCTATTTCCTGATTTCCGATGAGAAATTGGAAAAACCAGAGGCTTTGGCTTTCTTAAAGAGCGTGAGAGATGCGTTTGTTAAGGATTTCCAGTGTCAAAGCAAGTTGGAAAATTTGAGCTCTCATTGTTTTCAGGGAGAATTCAGCCCAGTTTTCCGGCAATTACTGGCGCCGGCGTTGTACATTATTGACGGAATAGGGTCTCCGATGGGGCAGAGGATCGGTGAAAGTGGGCTGATAAGGGGGAGAATGAAGTCGAGCGGGGATAATGGGATGAACAAGATGAAGAACAGGTTTCTTGAAGGGGTAGTTGGTAGGAGGAACAAGGAGAGAGAGGTCGATGAAAATAGTGGGAATGGGATTGGTTTCAGCCCTGAATTCTCTCCAATTATCCACAAGAACAGAGGGTTTTACTCTAGTGAACTGAATGATCATCAAAAGGCTAACAAAGTTTGGAAAAAGCAAGTGTGGATGGTTTTGTTGCTCGATTTGATGGCGTGTGTGATCTTGTTCGTCGTGTGGCTGTGGGTTTGCAGTGGGCTCAAATGCATGGAGAGGTAGATGATTAATTTTCAACAACTGCAGCTGGTAATGTTGGTTGAGTTTCTTTTGAAATCAAAAGAATGTTGATACATAGACATCTATGTTGCTTCTTTGTATATGAAGATCAACCACAACTTCACACACAAATCACACATTTGTAACCAAATGCTTCTAGTTCTAAGTTGAATATACATAATGCATACGCTTTTTCCAGGATACAAGTTGATTAGATTGATCAAACATATGCATACAATTACAAACCTTAGTATTATTATGCACAAAATTGGTTCTTTGCATGTGTTGCTCAGCCTGAATATTTGCATCCTATTTACCACAAATAGGAAGTTCTATGTTGAAAGAACTGAAACCTTGGATCAAAAATTGAATGTTGGTTTTTCTATCTTGTTACCTCCTATATTTCAGTTTGCAATAAATCCGAATCAGTTTCACAGTTTAATCCAAGGCATAAGGTATAGTTGTCTTGTCTGGTTCTGTATTCCAGTTTGCAATGAATCTGAATATGTTCCATAGAACTACGGCCTAAGTTTATTACCAGTATCCCGTTTATATCTTGCAGATAAATAAGAGCTCGATAGCATATTATACCCTGTTTCAA
>JAPKLY010000512.1:243636-306113 GCA_026898435.1 Prunella vulgaris | reverse complement strand
TGATTTGAGTTGTTGTATGATCAATTCTCTACATTGATGGATTGTATAAATACTTGCATGTGTAGATGATAATAAGGGTCATTAGGGAGTTAGTCTCTTGCGAAAGTAGAGCTGTTTTCCTAAACTTTCTTGTATTAAGGCCAATGTATATCAAGTGTTTGATAAAATTTCTAAGATAGTGAGAATTATCTCTAGTGAATTGGATGAAAAATTAGAGGCTTTGATATGTTATTAGGGAAACCTTTTGCATGTTGGAGTGGCTTGCCCATTGATTATACACAATCTCATTGCATGATAAAGTGATACTTCACTCCATGAAACATAGGATAGTACACTAGCACATATCTCTCACATTTGCTCACTTTGCAACCCAAGGTGATAGGTAGTTTACTTCTTTGACGCATTAGTACACGATAGATACCTTTCCCCTTAATTGCTTTGTTAGCTAGCCAATTGAAACAATGAATTTTCCTTACAAGTCCCCGTCTCCTTTGAGTTCGATATATATTAAAACTTGGTCAAGCTTACCACGCTAATAGCGAACACGTACACTTGCGTGAGGACTCATTTACACCGAACAACAAGTTACACTATAGATAAATGTGGTGATCCCCGGATAACTCACAACAAGATCACATTATCAGTTTCTTGTATCAAGTACTAAATTCACAACCTAGATGGTATTTGAACACCCCATTGGTAAACGGTTGATGTGTAGATCCCAAATTGGCTTATCTTGACCAAGGGATTGCACTAGTGCATGATGATGCATTGAAGAGGACCTACAGAGAGGTAATTCTTCTGTACTGATTTATAGGATGAAGAATTAGACCTCAGTGGTTGTTTATTTCTAAACCTTTGTCCCTTAAATAGGACTCTGTGTGATCCGTGCGTGGCACTTTATTTTGTTATGGGTAGAGAGTCAATAAGACTCAATACTTTGCATCTTGGATGATGCCATTGAGAATATGACAGTTGCTAAGATTTAATACAGAGGAACGTGTGCTTGGAGAGTCTTGCATGATTAGTCCCCTTGGTGGAAGAATTATCCTTACTCCAAGGTTAAGATGTTAAATTAATTAAAGCGTTCAGTGGCTTGATTAATTAACGGACAAGAGAATCTTAAACACGGGAAATAATGACTGGGAGCCATATGATAGTAATATGGGTTAAGATGGATAGTGCAATATTAATCCTAAAGTGGAGTGAGATTAATGTTAATGGGTTGAATAACACTGGGCTCAATGTTAGAATTCAAGGCCCATTAGGAGGTCCAATCTTAATTCTCCTAAAGGCCCCTCAAGTAGCCCAATTAAATGTCCTACAATTGACAAGGTGATTAAAAATAAAAGATATATTTTGGGCCCATTTATTATGAATTTTTGAAAATAATTATATATTTAATTAATGAGAGATTTTATGGAAAATGGATATGTATCTTGAATACAAGAATATCTAATAAAATCAAGATCTCATGGAATTAAATATATGATGTATTTTTTTTGAAAATTGGGATGATAAGAATATCAAGAATTGAATATTTAGTATTCAAGATTATCAAGATTAGAATATTTAATATTCATGATAATCAAGATTTGAAATATTAGATATTCAAGATATTCAAGATCTTGTATTCTCACTATAAATATGAGATGATACAAGACTTCATGACACACATTATCATTCCTTGTAATTTTTGAAAATTGCAAGGTGGTTGGGCAACAAATATTTTTCTTTCCTTGTGTTGTGATTATTCGTGTGGCCTCCCACCGGGTGTACGAATAAGGATAAGGAAATACTTGAGAAGGCTCTTGGTATTATCAGGTTGAGAAATATCAAGAAGGACGCCTTTTGTCTCAGAAAGTGTCTTTCACCAAGGAAACAAAAGACGCCTTTTGTCTCATAAACTACTTTTTCATCAAGAGGTATAATTCACTAAATCCCTTAGTTCCGCATGTTTAGGGCTTTACGTGATATTATTTGATCATATATTTTGCATGCAAAGTCTGTTGTTGGGTATACAATTATTTGATTTAATTATGTTTAAATCGTGATATTAATTGTGGGCTTAAATTTGTATTTAGCATAAATCCCGAATAGATCCGCGTTTAATTCCCCAACATTTTTAATATGCTGCATACCTGGATTAGTAGTGGCAAAAAGATGAGCATAATAATCCATGATAATACGCCTCTTTGAGAATTCATCCGTACACCAATCTCCGTGAGTATTAATTAGTCCCGCAATAAAATTCTTCCTCCGTCGCTGGGAAGCCCGTGTATGAAAATACTTTGTATTTTTATCGCCAAATTGTAGCCAATCTATTCGAGCCCGTTGCATTCAGTAAATCTCATCCTGAGATCATAAATTTGCCAACTCATGTTCAAGATCTTCAACTCTGTTTATATCAATCATCGTATTCGAAGGGCTTAAGGTTGAATTTAGCTGTTGCACTAAACTTTTCTGTCGCCGACGAAATTTTGTAAAATGATGTTTGGCCCAATCCGTCAAGAATTCTGATGTTTGTCGCAATGCCAGTTCCAGAGGAACACGACGGCATTGGCTGTCCCAGAAAGCCTGTAGTATTGGCAAAAAGTCTTGCTCGCAGACCCATCTTTGTTCAAAGAAGAATCTCCATGGAGTTAACATCTGGACTTGCGTGTTTTTACAATCTATTAAAATTGCTCTGTGATCAGAGCCATAAAAATCAAGATTATGTACCTCAGTCGTAGGGAAAGTGGTTCTCCATCTAAAATTCACCACATATATGTCAATTCTCTCAAGTGCATACCCCACAGGCTGACGACGACCATACCAGGTGTAGAACTCTCCCTGACAGTGAAGATCCTGGAGATTAGACTCTAATAGGGACTGTCGGAAAGCGTTCGTCTGTGGAATCGGTCTTGATCCTCCTCCCCATTTCTCTGAATTGTATAAGTTTTCATTAAAATCACCTCCTACAAGCCACGGTAAAGTTTCTAACTCTGGAATTTCTGCAAGCCACCAAAGAAGTTTCCAAGAATGTTCACGTAAATGAACCACCGAGTTACCGTAGAAACCAGTAAAATGCTAGAAATTATTATCTGAGTTAACTAAGCAGTCAATATGTCTAGCCGAGTAAGACAAAATAGTGATATTTACATTGTGTTTCCAAAATAGTAACAAACCACCCGAGAGACCCACGGGTTCAACTACTAACATACCTGAAAAATGAAGCATAGCACACCATATATTACAAAAAGAGTTCTAATTTTTGCTTCACAAACAAAAAGTACAGATGGGTCCTTTTCCGCCACTAGGCGGGTTAGTTGATAGAACGCACCCCAGTTCCTAAGCCCACGTGCGTTCCAAACGATAGTCCTCATGGCTGCTGGCAGTGGGGGCTGTGCTCGCCCTCCACCTTCGGTAGATAAGTAGAAACATCAGTAGGTAAAGAACATAGACGTTTTTCTGTTGCTGCATCTTGCATTTCAATATCATGTCCCCTCTTGGTGCAACCTGGGTCTGCCCTGTCCTTTGAAGAATTACCAGTTATCCCTGGGCTTTGAGCACTCTTGACCTTGCACTTTTTACGTTCCGTACTGGATTCACTAGGCCCTGGAGTGAAGACTAATAGCATACCAGATGGTGATGGTCTGGCTTTAATCTGTTCTTCAGGAGCTGTGGTCGTTCAAATCGTCAATAGTGTCACCGGCGTGGAAACCGGTTGTTCTATAGCTGGTCGAGAAGGGTGCATTACTTCCTTGTCCTTGCTCTGAAATTTTAGCGGATCTGCCTGTGTAAAGGACTGGCCTGGGATCCCCGGGACAAAGTCTGGTTCATGAGTATGTCCTTCGACATGTGAAGCATTCTCAACCCCCTTAAACATTTCTTCAACCCTAGATCCTAGGAGAGGTTCAGTACCAGACGCACGCAACCAATCCCCATATTCTCTGCAAACTTCTGCTCCATGTTCTGCAGCTATTCTCCGATCAGAGCAGTGGGATTCAATATGGTTCACCAAGCCACAAGTAAAGCAGAAGTCGGAGAATCACTCATAGCGAAATCCCACCACAACAAGTGAGGCTTCCTCTGGAAATACCAGCTTAAGAAGATGAAACAGGGGTCGATCCAAATCCAGCCGAACACGCACCCGTACACATCTCCCCCAGAGCATATTATTTTGAGCGTTGCCCACCTCAATCGTACGCCTAATTACATTTCCAATCAATCGGGCAACTTGAGGGGTCATATATCCAAGTGGAAGGCCCTGAATTTGAACCCAGAAGAGTACATCTTGAAATACAATATCCTCCGGCCACTCAGTTCCGTCCATCTGCTTCAGAACAAGTAGAGACCTACGAAAGTTCTATGGTTGTTGTGCTAAAACTCTCGTATAGTCCACCTGATTTGAGAATTGAAAAGTATACTTGTTTTCCCCAATTTCCATGACCTCCATGGGGTCGTCTACCTTCCAAATTTTGTGCAGAGATGCACGAAATTCATATACAGAAACAGGTACTGGAATCATTAATTTCCCTACCAGACATGTTTCTCCATTCCGAGCCAACTGTGGAACAAGGGTCGGAGCCACCCGAAGCTCACACCTCTCATCCACCGTCAAGGTGAGTTTCTCCCAGAGGGTAGTAAGAGAATCATCTCCCACATTTAAACAGAAATTCATAGAGGACAGCTTCAAACAATGTCGAATACCAATCTCTACACCGAAGATAAGTGCAAAATTGACGGAAATCAAAGGCGGTGGCCAAGAAGAAACCGTACCTGGTGAGGAACCCCTGCCAGTAAGAAGATTCGAGAGAATTTATTATATTATTCTTTAAAATGATTTAATTGTTAGATTAGCGCACATAATATTTAGGTATACCATTACTGCCGCATACATGCCAATGCCATAAATTGCATAATCAAGTTTTCTTTACTTTCAATAAACTCGATGATGATGATGATGATAATAATAATAATAATAATAATAATAATAATAATAATAATAAATGGTTGTTTCAATTATAATTGCACCGAATACTTTAGTATCTAAATTCAATAAATAAATCCTAAATTCAAGAATTCAAAAGTAATGCATAAACCTTGATTTTAGATCCGTTAAGAATTATAAAATTCTTTCCAAAAATTTCAGAAAATCATACTTAGAGTGGCTCTGATACCAATTGTTAGAAAACTTAAGTTAAACATATAAACATGTCCTAACACACATGCCCGAATACCTACTCCACCAATAATACATATTTATTTTTTTAGTAATATATGATTGTCCCGTAGGTAACACAACCTGAGACAGTGCTTTTATATATTTGTAAAAACACATCTTTATTCAATGAGCAAGGAATTTTTGTTATTAGAGTAACACACAATTTTAATACCTTACATGTGTTCGTATGGATAATTAATTTTTGCAAAAATAATAATTATTTGTGAAAAATTAATATCTAAATAAATAGTATTACACATTTTTCTCTAATTTTATAAGAAAAATTATTAATTTCCGTAAAAAATATAAATAATGGTGGAAGAAAAATATTTAATCTGCTTTCAATGACATGTGATTAGGGTCATAATTGTATATTTTTGCATCCATTTCTCTATGGTTTTGATGTTCTTATGTTCATATTTGACCCTAAATTGCTATACTTTGTGTATTTAACCCTTTTTGGCTAGAAAGTTGTGTTTTGTAGTGAAAACGAGCAAAACCGGCGAAAGACGAGCAAGTTTGTAAAAGTTCAGAAATTGTGAGTTGATCCAATGGAGGGAAATGATATACCATGTGTAAGAGTTCGAAGAGAGGGTCGCAACGGAAAAAGAATCGAGTCAATCAGAGCTCTAGAACTCAAGATATGAAGGAAACGAGGAAGTCAAGGATCGACCGAACGAGACCGAGCCGGGTTCGTGCGGCTACAAGCTCAGACTCGTGCGACGACAAGCTTCAGTTTGAAGGGAAAATCCCTGGTTTGTTCGGTGGGGCTCGCACGAATGGCTCGCATGAATTAATTCGTGCGGCCACCTGCTTGGATTAGTGCAAGGCTTTGGATTTTCACACTTACGAGGGCTATTTCGTCTTTTCACACGTTTAATGAAGTGCATTTTGGACTAAACATTTTGGGCACTATAAATACTCCAAGGATCAGATTCTCAAGGCATCTAGTTCATAATCTTAGTCATATTCTTAGATTAGAGAGAGAGAGAGGTAGTTACTAGTTGGGTTTGTAAGAATTCTTCTTACGATTTCTTAGATAATTTTTTATCTACCGCTTGGATCATCAATCCGTTTATTCCTGCGTTCTCGTCTCAGCTAGGGCTACATTTCTACCAATTGAATTTCGTTTTCCATTGTCGGATTGTCAGATAGCTTTTAGAGGTAATTTGTATCTTTTCCAATTTTCATTGTAATAGGTAATACTTTTACTTTCCTTTACATTTCTTGTATGATGATGATTGTAGCTAGTTGAATTGTTCTTTTGCTTACCAAATTAACCATGGGCTAATTCCCTCATGTGTTAGTGTATGATTCCTATGGAGTAATTTTGGTGTTAATGTTGATCTTATGAATGCTATGAGATGTTGTATGATCAATCCTCTAAATTGATGGATTGTATGAATGCTTGGAATGCATAATTGATTGAATGGGCCATTAGGGAGTTAGTCTCATATGAGAATTGGGCTATTTTCCTAAATCTTCTTGTTAGTAGGTCAATGCATGCTAAGTGTTTGATAAAATTCCTATTATAGTGAGAATTATCTTTAGTGAATAGAAAGAACAATTAGAGGCTCTAATGTGTATCTAGGGAGACCTTTGCATGTTAGAGTAGCTTGCCAATTAATTATACAATACCTCATTGCATGAATAAGTGATTCATCACCATGTGAAATATAGGATAGTACACTAATACATACTCTCACAACATGCTCACTTTGCACATCAAAGTGATAGGTAGTTTGCTTTCTTGACGCGCTAGTAGACATTAGATACCGATTCCCCTTTATTGCTTTGTTAAATTTCGAATTGGAACAACAATTGCACCTTACAAATCTCCCATCTCCCTGAGTTTGATAAATAATAAACTTGGTCATCTTGCCACGATTATAACAATCACGTGCACTTGCGTGTATACACCATATGGGCAAACAAGTTTTTTGCGCCGTTGCCGGGGAGACGGCTAGTTTGTTTGGTTGGATGTTTTTGTTCTTTATTTTCGAAATTCTTGTTGTATTATTGTGAGAGTTTTGATACTTGTGGTGAGGCGTGTTTACATGTCTTATCTTCGTTTCTTAGTGTGTTCTTAATCATTCTTGGTGAATGTTGATACTTGCTTATTTTTGGAGGAGTAAGCTCAAATGAGATGGACGAATACAACCATTACTCGTATTCTCCACAATATCTATATTCTCCTAATTTTTATATGTATCAATCTCATCCATATCAACCACACCCTCCACACGAAATTCCTTATCGTCCTAATCCTTACTCTTATGAGGATCCATATTCCTACACATTACCCTCTCCTATTCCTTCAAATCATGAAAAAACTCCTCAAAGCCATATTAATGATACTCTAGTTTACATCCTCAATCAACTTGAAGAAATTCAAAGAGATTATAAAAGATGCTTTGAGGAGACTAATGAGAAGTTTGATAAAATGTTCAAATCTCGAGGAGATCAAATTAAGAGCTTGGAGCTCCAATTGGATCAATTGACCAAACAAGCCCAAGAGATTTGTGAAGAAAATTTGGAGAAGGAAGATGGGGGTAATGTAGATGATGAAGTGGAGGATAAGGAATGAGAAGATTCAAGAGGAAGAGAAGAGAAAAGACAAGAAGAGGAAGATGAAGGTCCACTTTTGGATATGAGCTTCATGGAAGAACAACAACAAAATGAAGTGGAAGAGGATCTTACAATTGAAGTAAGTATTTCTAAACCCTTGAACTCTTCTACTTATGCTTACATTGATATTGTTGTTCATATTGATTTCACCTTGCCTCTTGTTATATTCGATCATAAGTTAGAATTGTGAATCCTCTTGAATCTATTTGATATTAAGAAATGGGGGTGGATATTGTTGAGAAGGAATGAAGAGAAAAATCCTTGTGCTTACAAATATAAATTGACAAGGAAAACGGGTGTATGGGGTAGAAATCCTACATGGGGTGTTTCCTTGATGTATGATGGGGAGGATGAAAGATATCCTTGTCCATTTAGCTAACATTGGTGTCGTCCGGCTAGGGGACGTTAAATCCAAGTGCTAGATGGGAGGCAACCCATCCTTAAAATTTTCTTGCTTATTAGGTACTTTGTAGTTGAGTTAGCTTATTCATTTTGATTTGCTTCATATAAGGTAGTGTGTTCTCTTACCTTGGTTGGTGCATGTGAATTATCCTAGTTTGGGGGTGTTGCCTCTTGGTATATATTGTGTTCCTTGGTTTAGTTGAGCTTATATGCTTTAGTTGGTTCATTGATTCATTGTAAATTCTATTTTCATCACTCTTTTCCAAACTTTTAGGATCCTTGATCCGAAAAAGTTTGGGGGGGGGGGTGTTCGTTTTTAAAATTTAGATTTGCAATGATAATTGATGTGATTTGTGAGCTTTAGAAAGGTGTGATGAGGAGAATTCTCTCTAACTTTGCTGAGAAGGGCATTTTCGTGTAAGTGGCAAGTCACTCTCCTATTCTTAATCCCAACTCAAGGTATGTCTTTACACTTATATCTCCTTATTTGTTTCTATTCTTAGGTTTAGTTTTCTTGATTTATAGATTGCTATCTTGAGCTTAATTGTGATTCTTGTGGTATTTTGTGCTTTGATTAATGCATTGAATGATCTTTTCTCCACTTTGCCAAACATTTTAGACCCTTGATCCAAAAAAGTTTTGGGGTATCTTCATTTCGTAAATCTCATTGCAATGCTATGCTTATGTTGATTTTAGTGCTTCTATGATATTTTGGACTATATGCTTAGGAAGAGGCCTTGTTTTGCTTGATAATTTTTGAGATTATTGTTGTCTTGAGTAGTGAATGCACGAGATATAATTATTGTTGTGTGGATGAGTTGAAAGTCATGATAAGTGTAATGGATTTATTTCTTGATTCTTGTCTTATATTTGATATTTTTTATTCTATGATTCTTGAGATTTCGATGAGATGAGCATTTTTTATATGATATGAGTCTTGAGCACCCTATACCCGTGAGTTTTGATCTTTTTATGCCCGTTTCAATCTTGAACGGATGATATTCTTTGATGTGAGTTCCATACATGTGCGTTATACTCTAGAACTTGGCTTTGGTCTTATTTGAGGCTACATTAGACAATGATTTCACATGATATGATTTGAGGTATTTTCTTTGATCTATATTGAACCACTTTTCCCTATGAGCCTAGCATTGATATTATTATCCTTTGTTTACCACTTTTGTGCTTATAGACCTTTCATTTGGCTAACCACACTTTAAGCCATTTTCCTTCCTTTTTGGATCTCTCTTGTCCTTATGATTAGTAGAGTGAAAAGAAGGAAGAGAGATTGGTGATTTGATGAAGAAAATGGTGGCCAAGGTGGAAAGAAATTCTATGCATGGATTGATGTGAAAAGATGGTTCATAGGCAAGTGCTAGCAAAGCATGAGAAAAGGTTGACTTTTTGCAAAATTATGGTCAAGTTTGACTTTAGTGTTGTGAGTATGATCACAACTTGTTTAAAGGGAAGATTGATTCTTTGAGAGTGTGATTTTGAAAAGAGCATGAAGGTAAGTGCAAAATTGCATGAAGAGGTGAATGATCTCTACTTTGATTCCTTCTATGCTTTACTAATCATACTTAGTCACTTTTATCCACATGTTCCTTCCCTACCAAAGAGCCAACACTACAACCTTATAAAAGTCCTCATTGATGTGTGATTAATTTGTCATTTCAAGTGGTGGAAAATGTAGACTTGAGCCAAGCTTATGGTAGTATGTGTATGTGGTGCGATGTATGAGAGAGTCTAAACACTTGAGGGTTGAGCTAAACACCTATCTTGTGAGGATCATGACTCATTGACTTGATATTGTAGTGGATGAAATTGTATCTTAGATGTGCTAGATTTTGAATGATGATTCTATGGCATTGATCTTGTACTTGATGCTTCATTGATACAATTATTCCCCTATCTTATTGCTTCGTTCCTCGAGGCCGAGCAACAATTTAGTTTGGGGGTGTGATTAGGGTCATAATTGTATGTTTTTGCATCCATTTCTCCATGGTTTTGATGTGCTTTATGTTCATATTTGACCCTAAATTGCTATACATTATGTATTTAAACCTTTTTTGCTAGAAAGTTGTGTTTTGTAGTGAAAACGAGTAAAACCGACGAAAGACGAGCAAGTTCGTAAAAGTTTAGAAATTGTGAGTTGATCCAATGGAGGTAAATTATATACCATGTTAAAAGTTCGAAGAGAGGGTCGCAACGGAAAAAGAATCGAGTCAATCAGAGCTCTAGAACTCAAGATATGAAGGAAACGAGGAAGTCGAGGTTCGACCGAACGAGATCGAGCCGGGTTCGTGCCGCTACAAGCTCAGACTCGTGCGACGACAAGCTTCGGTTCGAAGGGAAAATCCCTGGTTCATTCGGTTGGGCTCGCATGAATCAATTCGTGCGGCCACCTGCTTGGATTCGTGCAAGGCTTTGGATTTTCTCACTTTTGAGGGCTGTTTCGTCTTTTCGCGCATTTAATGAAGGGCATTTTGGACTAAAAATTTTGGGCACTATAAATACTCCAAGGATCAGATTCTCAAGGCATCTAGTTCATAATATTAGTCATATTCTTAGATTAGAGAGAGAAAGAGAGGTAGTTACTAGTTGGGTTTATAAGAATTCTTCTTACGATTTCTTAGATAATTATTGATCTACCGCTTGGATCATCGATCTGTTTATTCCTGCGTTCTCGTCTCGGCTAGGGCTACATTTCAACAGTTTGAATTTCGTTTTCCATTGCCGGATTGTTATATAGCTTTTAGAGGTAATTTGTATCTTTTCCAATTTTCATTGTAATAGGTAATACTTTTACTTTCCTTTACATTTCTTGTATGATGATGATTGTAGCTAGTTCAATTGTTCTTTTGTTTACCAAATTAGCCATGGGCTAATTCCTTCATGTGTTAGTGTATGATTCCTGTGGAGTAATGTGGAGTTAATGTTGATCTTATGAATGCTATGAGATGTTGTATGATCAATTCTCTAAATTGATGGATTGTATGAATGCTTGGAATGCATAATTGATTGAATAGGCCATTAGGGAGTTAGTCTCATATGAGAATTGGGCTATTTTCCTAATTCTTCTTGTTATTAGGCCAATGCATGCTAAGTTTTTGATAAAATTCCTAAGATAGTGAGAATTATCTTTAGTGAATAGAAAGAACAATTAGATGCCCTAATGTGTATAGAGGGAGACCTTTGCATGGTAGAGTGGCTTGCCAATTGATTATACAATACCTCATTGCATGAATAAGTGATACATCACCATGTGAAACATAGGATAGTATACTAATACATACTCTCACAACTTGCTCACTTTGCACATCAAGGTGATAGGTAGTTTGCTTTCTTGACGCACTAGTAGACATTAGATACTGAATCCCCTTTATTGCTTTGTTAAATTTCGAATTGGAACAACAATTGCATCTTACAAATCTCCCATCTCCCTGAGTTCGATAAATAATAAACTTGGTCATCTTACCATGACGATAACGATCACGTGCACTTGCGTGTAGACACCATTTGGGCAAACAACATGTAATTGCGCATTAGTAACAAAATTTGAGAGCAAAATATCTAGAATACTCTTTCTCGTGAATTTAGAAGAAACTAACTAGATCTGACCTAACCCAATCAGATCCACAAATTCTTTTAATATGAACCATTCTATAGATCTTATATCCATAAAATATTTTATATAACAATTTACAAAAACTAATTTATTCTTAAATATTATAATTTCAACCAAAATAATTTATTCAATTATAATTGCAATCATCATCTAATAAATATGGTTTGTTTTTGGAAAATATGGCAAAGCAAAAGTTATTTTCTAATATATTGGAGCAAATTGGTGAATTTGCTCTCTCAATTTTTGTTACTATATGGACAAATATACGTTACTGTAAGGATAACATGTGTGTTACTATAAAAATAAAAATGTATTTTTTAATTTAATCATCATCTATTTAAATTTAGGTTTATTAATTCATGTAATAACACACTTTTTTACTATTTTATATGCATTATTATATATAAAAATATTTATTTATATACAAATAAATAATATTTATGAAAAATCAATATTTTCTCTTATAGCAACACACATTTTAATCTTATATTATGTGAAAAACTATTTATTCTATAAAAATAAATGAATATATGTAAAATAACAACATTTTATAAGATAGTAACACACATTTGCTCTAATAGTAACACATATTTGCTCCCCAATTTATGTTACTAAATGTGCAAATGCATGTTACTATATGAGAAAATGTTTAATATAGATTGTACACAGATTTTGCCTAATAGTATCATGCATTTGCCCAAATTGTAACACAAATTTGGGAGCAAATGTGTGTTACTTTTAGAGCAAAAGTATGTTACTATCATATAAAATATAGTTTTTTTACATATATTTATTATTTTTATAGAATAATTTTTTTATATTATATAAAGATTAAAATGTGTGTTACTAAGAATAAATACTAGTATTTCATAAATATTTTTTTTATAAAAGTAATTATTTTTCTTAAAATAACATATTAAAGTAGTAAAGGTGTGTTACTACATGAAAGAATATACTTATATTTTAAAGGGATGATGAATAAATTAAGAAATACATATTTATTATTATAAAAATACATTTTGTTCTTATAGTAACACACGTTTAGCCATATAGTAACACATATTGGGGAGCAAATGTGTGTTACTATTAGAGTAAATGTGTGTTACTCTATGTACAAATATTTATTTGTCCTTAGAAAAATATATATTATACTTATAGTAGATGATTAGGGTCATAATTGCATGTTTAACATCCATTTCTACATGGTTTTGATGAGATTATATTCATATTTGACCCTAATTTGGTATACTTTGTGCTATTAACCTTTTGGTGGCAAGAAAATGTGCTTTGTAGGTAAAAACGAGCAATTCCCGACTATTTGATATAAGATGATGGGATCTGAGCTCATAGGGATGTTTCTAATACTCAATTGAAGACTCTAGGAGGCCTAGATGAGACGTGGGATTGAATATGCAAAAGTTGAAATCGGACGTCATAAGTTACACTGCGACCGAGCGTTGGCTTAAGGGCGACCGAGCCACAGCCTTTCAGCGTCCGAGTGAAATCACTCTTGATGGCTAAATCTTGGCCGCTCGGTCAGCAAGCCATGACCGCTCAATCGTTGGCCTTGAGCAACATCCGAGCGCAGCTCTTCTAGCGACCGAGCGCGAGTCCGGATTTCCATATTTTCGGGGGTATTCTCGTCTTTTCGCTCGTTTAATGAAGGGCATATTGGACCAAGCCTTGTGAGCACTACAAATACTCAAGGATCATATTTTCAAAGTCATCATCTTCATTAGTTAGATCATTAGGTAGTTTTAGAGAGAGAGATTAGAAGTTATTAGTGGGTTCTTAGTTAGAGAGAGATCTAGACACCTAATAGAGCCCTTGCTTGTGTTGTAGAGAGATCTAGACACTAGTTGGCTTGAATAAGACACCAAGAGATCTTTTGCATGCTAGGATGGATAGGATTCTAGAGGAACCATAGTAGGATTACTTCCATGTACACTTCACACTTGCTCACTTCTTTGAGGTGATAGTTAGGATTTACTTTGCTTTTCCATAGTAGATAGAATCCTTGATGGTTTTCTTGCTTTCCTAGCAATTATCCTTTTGTAGACATTCAATGCTTGCTTGATATCGCATCGTTTCCCTGTGTTCGATATTTAACTTGGTTAACTTGCCACGACAACAACGACCACGTTCACTTGCGTGGAAATCATCACGATTTTGGCAAACAAGTTTTTGGCGCCGTTACCGGGGAAACGGTCTCTTTGTCAAGCTAGTTGATGTTTGTTTACATTTCTTTTCTTTATTTTGTTTCTTTGTTTTTCTTGACTATTCTTGGTGAGTGTTGATACTTGCTTAATTTTTGTAGGAGTGAATTCAATTGATGATGGGCGAATACAATCATTGCTCGTATTCTCCACAAACTATATCATCTCCTAATCCATAACTACATCAACTTTACCCATTTGAAATCCCAACCACTTTTGATAAAATCACCATGTTAGAAGAGTGTATGAAGCACATAATGGTGACGTTATGGAACCAAAACCAAATTCCACCACCTCCACAAGAAGTTTCTTATCCTTCTAACTCATATACATCTTAAGATTCCTACTCCTATGAAGATCCATATTCATATACTCCACTCATTCCTATGCCTTGCCATCAAGAAGAAAATCCTCCTAGCCATTTAAATGAGATTCTAGCTCACATTCTCAAGGAATTGGAAGAGATGAGCATCGAAGTAAAAAGGGACTTTGAATAGACAAATAGGAAGTTTGATAGACTTTTCCAAGCTCAAGGAGATCAAATCAAGAGCTTAGAGTTCCAATTGGGGCAATTGACCCAACAAGCCTATGAGATTTGCGAAATGTCATATCAAGATTTCTACTCATGTCATGATTATACATGCTCTTACATTCCATATCTTCCTATGATTTTCCATCAAGAAGAAACTTCTTCAAGTTATGAGGAAGACATTTTAGCTCAAATTCTCAAGCAATTGGAAGAAATAAAAAGTGAAAATGAAAGGTGCTTTGAGGAGAGAAACAAGAAGTTTGATGAAATGATCATGTCTCAAAGTCATCAAATCAAAAATTTGGAGTTCCAATTGCAACAATTGACTTGTAATGTGATAAGCAAGAAATTAGAGCTCTTCTTGGAGGAATTGCGCACCCAAGCCTATTATAAGGAGGAAGATGGGGGTAAAAATCTAGATGGAGGGGAAGTGGAAAGCATTGGGGAAGAAGGGAATGTTGAAGATGAAGATGATGATCATCATAAGGAGAAGAAAGCTCTTTCTATTCTTGACTGTCTCAATGCTAAAAAATTTATTAATCCTTCTAATGCATATATTGATTATAAGATTCCTATTATTGTTGATGACATTGGTTATAAATATCCTCATGTTATGTTGATTAGGGATAAAAAAGAAGAGAGGGATGGACTAGAAGAAGAGCAAAGAGATAAAAGTGGAAAGGAAGAGGATAAAGAAGAAATTTATGAGAGTGAAGAGGATGACGAAGACGAGGATGAACATGACGAATACAAGGACCTTTATGATTACTTTAATTTTGATAAAAAAGTTCCCTACAATGATGAGTTCAAGGAGATTAAAGAGTCTTGTGTTCAAAAAGTTTTCTATCTTAAGAGTTTCACTAACCCTCTTATTAATTCTCTTGATCATGATTTTAAGCCTTCTCGTGATGAAATTGAATATGATACTTCCTTTCTTTGTATTGATAGGAATCAAGAACAAGAAATGGAGGATAAGGAAAAAGAAGATTCAAGAGGAGGAGAGAAAGGACATGAAGAGGAAGATAAATGTCCACTCATGGATTTTAGCTTAATGGAAAAAGAACAACAAAATAAAGTGGAGGAGGAGCCTACAATTGAAATGAGCATTTCTAAACCCTTAGACTCTTCCACTTGTGCTTTAATTGATAAGGTTGTTTATTGTGAATTTGTCTTACCTCTTGAATTGATTAATGATAAGATTGAATTAAAAATCCTCTTGAAAATTTTTGATAGTAGGAGATGAGGGTGGATTGGTTTGAGAAGAAATGAGAAAGAAAATGCTTGTGCTTATAGGTATAAAATGATAAGGAAAGAAAATGCTTGTGCTTGTTTCCTTGATCATGATGCTTTGATATTGTTGTATAATGGGAGTAATGCCAATTATCCTTGGCCATTTAGCTAACATTGGTGTCGTCCGACTAGGGGACGTTAAATCCAAGCGCTAGGTGGGAGGCAACCCACCCTTATATCCTTTGTTCGTTAGATTTTTGTTTTGTTTTCATGATTGTGGAATTGGAAGTAAGTTGTGCTATTTCACTCTTGATTTTTACTTGTGCTTAATTGATAGTTTGGGGGAGTTTATATTGATATGGTAGGATTGGTTTTGGATAGTGTTGTCCATGATTATATTTGGATTTGTGCTTTAATTGCTTAGCCTATGCCATATTCATCATTCTTTTCCAAACTTTTAGGATTGACAATCCGAAATAGTTTGGGGGGGTCTGATCATTCTTCATATTGGCTATTTGATATTAATTGATGATGTTTGTGATGGTTAAAAATGGTTTGAATGGGTGTAGGTAATTTAATTTCCAAATTGAGAAAAATTGCTCCGACCGAGCGCCGGTCCACTGGCGACCGAGCGCCGGCCCACAGGCGTCCGAGCTATTCGCTACGACTCGGATATTTAATTCCCGCTCGGTCAGAAGGCATGAAGAGCGTCTGAGCTCCGTTACACTGCCGTCCGAGCGCCGTTCACAGGCAACCGAGTGCAGCATTAGTGGTGAGCAATTTTTACCATTTTTCTTGTTTTGACCACACTTTCTTCCTACACCATTGTACACCATTTTCCACACACAAACACACATATTTTACACCACATTCTTGCACACACACTCTTCCAAAATACACAAGAAGAGGAGAGGAAATTCTTGGAATTCAAGCTCTACATTTCTATTCTTCACTTCCTTCCATAGGTATGTTTTCTATACTCCACTCTTACTTATGCTTGATACTTGCTTCCTTTTCCTCGTGTTAGTTTCTTGTTTTGTAGATTGCTATTTTGAGCTTATGTGTTGATTCTTGTTGTATTGTGCTTTATTGTGCATTGCATGATCTTTTCTCCACTCTTTGCCAAACTTTTTAGACCCTTGGTCCAAAAAAGTTTGGGGGTGTGTTCATTTCGCAAATCTCATTGCAATGCTATGTTTAGGATGATTCTAGTGCTTCTATGATGTTTTTTGATTATGTGCTTATATGAATGCTTTGTTTTGCTTGTTGATTTTTGCCATATTGTTGCTAGTTGAGAGTAGTGTGGTATGAGATATGCTTATGGTTGTGTGGATGATGTAGATTGTGCATAGTTAAGTGTAGTGTGTATATTGCTTAATTCATTTTTGTCTATAGTGTAGTTGATTCTTTGATGCTTGATACATGATTGATGTGTACATGTTTGATATGATATGAGTCATGATCACCCTGACCCGTGAGGTTTGAGCCTATTTTTCCCGTTTCAATCTTGAACGGATGATATAATTTTTTGATGTGAGATCCACATGCTGCATTTCCACTCTAGAAATTGATTTGAGTCTTGTTTGAGATCACATTTTGTAATGAGTTGTCAAAAATGATTTGAGGTCATCTTTAATTTTATATGAGTCACTTAGCCAAATTATCCTTGCCATGACATTGATTCCATAGTTAGCCATTTTGTTCCTTTGGCCTTTTTCTTTGGCAACCTATGATTGTAGCTTGATTATCCTTCATTTTGATTGGAGCTTGATTGGAGCTTATATGAGGATAAAAGGGTTACATGTAGTTTGAAAGCAAGGTTGGTGGATAAGATGGTGTAACGCCCCGCATAGGCAGCAGCTTTTTAGTTCTTTAATTATTTTGTTTTAGGCGTGAGTTTGAGTGTGAGCAAGGTTTAGTCCTTTAAGTTTGAGTGTGAGCTTGAGTGTGAGCAAGGTTTAGTCCTTTAATTAGGGTCATAATTGCATGTTTTAGCATCCATTTCTACATGGTTTTGATGAGATTATATTCATATTTGACCCTAATTTGGTATAATTTGTGCTATTAACCCTTTGGTGGCAAGAAAATGTGCTTTGTAGGTAAAAACGAGCAAAGACGGGCAATTCCCGACTATTTGATATGAGATGATGGGATCCGAGCTCACAGGGATGTTTCTAATACTCAATTGAAGACCCTAGGAGGCCTAGATGAGCCGTGGGATTGAATATGCTAAAGTCGAAATCGGACGTCACAAGTTACACTACGACCAAGCGCCGGCTTAAGGGCGACCGAGCCATAGCCCTTCAGCGTCCGAGCAAAATCACTCTGGACGGCTAAATCTTGGCCGCTCGGTCATTGTCCTTGAGCAGCGTCCGAGCGCAACTCTTCTAGCGACCGAGCGCAAGTCTGGATTTCCACATTTTCGGGGGTATTCTCGTCTTTTCACTCGTTTAATGAAGGGCATATTGGACCAAGCATTGTGAGCACTATAAATACTCAAGGATTAGATTTTCAAAGCCATCATCTTCATTAGTTAGATCATTAGGTAGTTTTAGAGAGAGAGATTAGAAGTTATTAGTGGGTTCTTAGTTAGATTTCATACTTTTGATCCATCCATTTGATCTTTAATCCATTTTCTCCATTAGATTAGTCTCGTTATTAGCTACAATTCTACGGTTCGTTTTATGATTTTGAGCTCCGGATTAGAAGATAGCATTTCAAGGTTTGATGATTGTATTTCAATTTCATCTACATTTGGTAAGTTCTCTTGAATTATGTTGCTATACTTCATAATCATGATGTTTAGATTGTTAATTGTTGTTTTCCATTTCCAATTAGCCATGGACTAATATCCTTGTTGCATGGTTGTATGAATACTATGGTGAATTTAGTCTCTTGTTAATCCTATGCAAGAATTAGTGATGTTGTTGGATTAGTTCTCTTATTAATGACTTGTATGAATGCTTGGGTTGTTAAATTGGATTGAATGGCATATATGTTTTAGCAATGAAATGAGAATTGAGCTATAAGAACTTTATGTATACCAAGTGTTTGATGTTTGGCTTGTATGACCAATGAGAATTGCATATTAGCCTAAAACCTCTTAATTGGAGTGTTAGGAGTTGTAGAGAGATCTAGACACCTAATAGAGCTCTAACTTGTGTTGTAGAGAGATCTAGACACTACTTGGCTTGACTAAGACACCAAGAGATCTTTTGCATGCTAGGATGGATAGGATTCTAGAGGAACCATAGTAGGATTACTTCCATGTACACTTCACACTTGCTCAATTCTTTGAGGTGATAGTTAGGATTTACTTTGCTTTGCCATAGTAGATAGAATCCTTGATGGTTTTCTTGCTTTCCTAGCAATTAGCCTTTTGTAGACATTCAATGCTTTCTTGATATCTCTTCGTTTCCCTGTGTTCGATATTTAACTTGGTTAACTTGCCACGACAACAACGACCATGTTCACTTGTGTGGAAATCATCACGATTTTGGCAAACAGTAGCATATGTAAGGTATTAAAAGATGTATTAGTATATTTATAATATATTATCTACATAAATCAACAAAAAGAATAAAAATAAATTAAGAAACATGTATATGTTCTTTCAAAAATACATATTCTCCTTATAGTTATTTTTAAAATATAAAAATTAATTTTTAAACAAATTTGTAACATAAATTTTATCTTTTAGTAACATACATATGTTTATATTGTAACACGGATTAGGAACAAATTATAGATAATCATGAATACACAATTACAGCCCAAAATATTTTCTCAAAAACTTATTCCAATTTATGAAACATTCGAGTATTAAGTCCATCAACATTTCTACCTAGTTAGCATGCTATTCTCAAGTGGCTCTCATCCCCGTAGTGGGATTGTCATGAACCGACATTATTAATTAATTACTTTAACTATGATAGATTGTGAAGTTAAAATTGATGGTGGGCCTGGATACGAAAACAAAGTATAGGATCCGTGAATTTTTCTAATAACCCGACCCGCTTTTTTAAGTTTATTTTAAGTATGTTTCACACCGTGAAACGTTTCATATAAGTTTTTGTCACATATAAATAATGGTTGAAGAATTGCATATACTAATAAAAAAAGTTAAAAAGTCCAAGGAGATTCCCCCCCAAACGAACTTTTGATTTATTTCAATCCCATGATATAGAGGAACACTCACGTGAAACGTTTCACGCCGTGAAACTGGTAAATTAAAAAAAATTGGATGATCCTAACGGGTCGGGTCGAATTTGGGCTTTTTTTTTAAAAAAAAATTCGCAACTACGCTTCCAGGTTTTTTCGCTCCCAGGTATGTTACTATTTAGCCAAATGCATGTTACTAATAAGCAAAATGTGTGTTACAATTAGATTAATTGTTGTTTTCTTTACATATATTCATTTGTTTTTGTAGAAATAACATTTTTTCATACAATTTAATAATAAATGTGTGTTGCTACAAAAAATATTATTTTTTTCATAAATACTTATGAGAAAATAATATATTTTCTTATTTTCACTCCCAGGTATGTTACTATTTGGTCAAATGCATGTTACTAATACGTAAAATTTGTGTTACAATTAGATTAAATGTTGTTTTCTTTACATATATTCATTTGTTTTGTGTAGAAATAACATTTTTTCATACAATCTAATAATAAATGTGTGTTACTACAAAAAATATATTTTGTTATAGTAACACACATATTGTTTTTGTATTATATGAAAAATTATTTATTATATAAAAATAAATTAATATATATATAAAGAACAACATTTCATAAGATTGTAACACACATTTGCTAAGATTGTAACACACGTTTGCTCTAATAGTAACATATATTTGCTTCCCCAATTTGTGTTACAATATGAGCAAATGAGTGTTACAATATAGGCAAATATGTGTTACTGTAAGAGAAAATGTACTTTTATAAGAATAAGTATGTGTTTTTTAATTTAATCATCATTCCTTTAAATATAGGTATATTGATTCATATATTAATACACTTTTTTACTATTTTATAAGTGTTATTATATAAAAAATAATTATTTATATACAAATAAATAAATATTTATCTAAAACCAATATATTTTCTTATAGTAATTGTTTGCCCAAAAAGGTGCCCACACGCAAGTGTACGTGATCACTATATCGTCATGGCAAGTTTGACCAAGTTTAATATTTATCGAACTCAGGGAGATGGGGATTTGTAAGGAAAATTGTTGTTTCAATTCGAAAGCAAACAAAGCAATAAAGGGGAAAGGTATCTATTGTCTACTAATGCGTCAAAAGAGTAAACTACCTATCACTTTGGGTTGCAAAGTGAGCAAATGTGAGATATGTGCTAGTGTACTATCCTATGTTTCACATGGTGATGTATCCCTTATTCATGCAATGAGGTATTGTACAATCAATTGGCAAGCCACTCTAACATGCAAAGGTCTCCCTAGATACACATTAGAGCCTCTAATTGTTCCTCCAATTCACTAAAGATAATTCTCACTATCTTAGAAATTTTATCAAACACTTAGCATGCATTTGCCTAATAACAAGAAGATTTAGAAAAATAGCCCAACTCTCGTATGAGACTAACTCCCTAATGGCCCTTATGATTAACTACACATACAAAGCATTCATACAATCCATCAATGTAGAGAATTGATCATACAACAACTCATAGCATTCAAAAGTTCAACATGATCACCACATTACTCCATAGGAATCATACACCAACACATAAAGGTATTAGCCCATGACTAATTTGGTAAACATAAGAACAATTAAGCTAGAAACCATCATCACCATACAAGAAATGTAAAGGAATGTAGAGAGATTACCAATTACAATGAAAATTGGAAAGATACAAGTTACCTCTAAAATGCTATCTAACAATCTGTTAATAGAAAATGAAATTCGATCGGTAGAAACGTAGCTCTAGCTGAGATGAGAATGCAGGAATAAACGGATCAACGATCAAAGCGGTAGATCAAAAGTTATAGATGAAATCGTAAGAAGAATTCTTATAAACCCAACTAGTAACTACCTCTCTCTCTCTCTCTCTAATTTAATCTAAGAACTAACTAATGACTTGGATTATGACTTGATGCCTTGAGAATCTGATCTTTGAAGTATTTATAGTGCCCACAATGTTTAGTCCAAAATGCCCTTCATTAAACGCGCAAAAAGACGAAACAGCCCTCGAAAATGGGTCCAGCCGAAGCCTCACACGAATGCACACTTGTGGCCACACGAATGCAATCGTGTGGCTGCATTCGTTTGCCCCTTTCCGCCTGAATCAGGGAATCTAGTACGAATCAGGGCTCGTGGTCGTACGAGCCTAGACTTGGTTGCGCACGAGCCCGACTTCGTCTCGGCCGATCGATCCTCCACTTCCTCATTTTCTTTATATTTTGAGTTCTAGAGCTCCGATTGACTCGATTCTTTTTTCTTTGTGACCCTCTCTTCGAACCCTTCGACATGATATATCATTTCCATCCATTGGATCAACTCACAATTTCTAAACTTTTACGAACTTGCTCATTTTTTGCCGATTTTGCTCGTTTTCACTACAAAACACAACTTTCTTGCCAAAAAGGGTTAAATGCATAAAGTATAACATTTTAGGGTCAAATATGAACATAAGCACATCAAAACCATACAGAAATGGATGCAAAAACATGCAATTATGACCCTAATCAGTAACACACATGATTTTTCTCTTATATTATGTTATAAACTATTATTCTAAAAAATGAATGAATATATGCAAAACAACAACTTTTTATAAGATTGTAACACACATTTGCTCTAATAGTAACATATATTTGCTCCCTCAATTTGTGTTACAATATGGGCAAATATGTGTTACAATATGGGCAAATACGTGTTACAGTATGTGTTTTTTAATTTAATCACCATTCCTTTTAATCTAGGTATATTGATTCATATATTAATACACTTTTTTATTATTTTATATGTCTTATTATATTAAAAATAATTATTTCTATAAAAATAAAAAATTATTTATGAAAAACCATTATGTTTTCTTATAGTAACACACATGATTTTTCTCTTATATTATGTTAAAAACTATTTATTCTATAAAAAAAATGAATATATGCAAAATAACAACTTTTTATAAGATTGTAACACACATTTGCTATAATAATAACATATATTTTCTCCCCAGTTTGTGTTACTATCTAGGAAAGCATATGTTACTATAGGATAAAATGTATTTCTTATTTAAAATTAATTTCTTATTTATTTATTTTTACTATTTATAATATATTCTCTAATTAAATAACAATAAAAAATTTATGTATGCAAACAAAAAAAATCTGAATCAATTAATAAATCTCCTCACAACCTTTTACTTCTTTCTGTGATCCATGATGTATTGATGTTTGTGTGCTCCTCTTTTGCATTAACTCCTAATTCACGTCTACTGCTGAAACCATTATTTCTTTTTTTAAGCCGCCGCCTTTTTTCTTAAGATCAAAATTGCCCTCGAGTTTTGATATGAATATGGGTATGACTCATTTAACAATATGGTATCGTTTCACACCGTGAAACGTTTCATATAAGTTTTTGTCCATGATATATATATATATATACTAATACGTAGTTCCACGGAAATTTGCAAAATAATAAATAAAATTATATACACTATAAAATTATTTTTTATTTTTGTTTGTTTCAATATTTATATCTTATAAGATTTAAATTTTACTTGTGGAATGATATTTTTATACGATTTAAAATGTATACTTAGGGGGCGCTTGGTTTTTTTTTTTTAATGGTAATGATAATGTGTATCAATAAGGGGGTGATCACTATAGAGTTAGTGATTACCCTTTTTTTTTAACATATTTTTATGATTTTATTCATGTACAATAAATAATACCAAACACTACTAATAAGAAAAAATACTCTTTAATCTTCATTCATTCTCATTTCCCGCCCTCATTATCCCAAATCAAGCGTTATATTTAATATCATCATCAATCTCGACTAAAGACAATTTTTCTAAGTGATTTGATCTAAAACAATAAAATTTGAATTTACTAATATAAGATATAAATTTTCTAACCAATCATTTTAAAATAATTAAAATCCTTTAATTTTAAATTTACCAATACACAATAAATCATCTCATGATAATTCAAGATCATATTAAAAATTATTAATTTAAAATATTTATAAGATAATTAAACCTATATCAGCTGGCCCCTTTGATAATTTCTTTTATAAATATAATACTAATTGCAATAATTAATTTAATTCAAATGATTTATTTATTTTATATTAATTTGATTATATATTATATAAATTAAATCAATTCCATCAATAAGATTATTATCTTATTTGATATGATAATATAAATTATCAATTTTTTTAAAATATTAGATTACACACGGTTGAATATTAGATTTAAAGTGTGTTTCTTGTGCACTAGGGTGCCGGACGGGATCTCCTGTAACATAATGGTGTAACATCTCCTGTAACACCTATTGGATGATTGACATGTGTAATATAAATATATTTTTTTTAAAAATATATCATACAAATTTTATTTTCTCTCACCATATATATATGATATTTAATAAAATCTCTTTCTTGTAATAAACATATCTTTATCTCACAAATATGTATAATATATAGACAAATACTTATATAGAAATTTTACGGATCTAATATCCATAGAAATATTCATACCCATGCCCATTAACCCACATATCCATAACCCGTGACCCGTGACCCATGACTTTAATTGACTAATACTGATTTCAAATTCTCATTTCACACTACGTCATTCTCTCTCCTCCTTCTCTCTTCTCGTTCGGTCTCAAGCTCCTCGGTTCCCGCGACTTTCTCCGACGGTTTTCTTCAGTTTTTTCGGCGGTTGCAAGTGGTTTCCATTACTTTTTAAGGTGCGTAACTCTTATTTCATCCTTTCGTCTCGCTTTTGTGTTGATATTACTTTGTTTTCTTCGCGACAAAGTTAGTGAAAACCTAGGTTTTTCTGGTTTTTTTTATGGTTTTATGTTGATTATTGTAGTCGCGTTTGTGATTTTTACTTGTTTCGAACTTGTTTTTCTGTTTTGTTTATCGTAGGGTTTAGTTTTTGTTGATTATTTGTTTTTCAGTTTCGCATTATTGTTTCTGTTCTCCAGATTTTGTTGCATGTTAATGTTCTGGTTTATTTTTGTTTTTCTTAAGCTTGATGATCCTTTGGTTGTGCTGTTTATGTTTGTAATATGAAAGTTTCTGGTTGTAACATAGATAGTTACTGTATTGTAACATATATGTACATATTTTGTAACACAGTTTCTGTGCATGTTATATTTATTTTATTATTAAGTTTTGTTAAATCTGTAACACAATGTTCATATTTTTGTAACATATTTTCTATTTTTGGTCTTATTAGTTGTTATTTATATATTTTTTCTTCTGTTTCATTTTAAGTTTTGTATTATCATGTTTATATTCTGTTGTAATGTGCATATATTATTGCTTATTAACATCTATTGATTAGTAACACAGTTTGGATGGATAGTAACATTAATTATATTGTTTAGTAACATCTATTTTGTTTAATTGTAACACAACTTATTTTGATTGCAGAAGTGTTATCCTTTTTATTTACTATATGAACATTTTTATAATTACTGAGTAGTAACACATTTTACTGTTTTAGTAACATGTTTAAGATTAATTAGTAACACACATGTTATTTAATTGTAACATAAATAAATTGTTTCTAATGTTTATTTCCCTTTTTGAATAGAATATAAAATGGGTTCAAATGATTCTCCAGTTTTCCTGTTAGAAGGCCCTGCTGCACCATCGCGGAGGTAGGGCAGGCCTTCTAAAGGTAAAAGTACCGCGCTCGTCACTGTTTCTTCGCAGCCGTCCAGGTATTTTTATTTATCTTTGTGTTTCTTGCATTTTATGTTACATATATGTATTTTTATTTATTAATGCTCTTTTATTTTCTATTTTGAAGGGATTTTACTCCTCACTCTAGACCGACTGCTTTATTTGAGCTTCTTCGGATTCTAAATGATGAGCAGAAAGAAGCTATAAAGAGCATTGGTTTTGGTGGGCTTTTAAATTTAAATCTACCCAGGCTGTGTGGTTATCTCATGTTGAGGTGGTTGGTTGAGAACTTTAATCCTCACAGTTGGCCGCTATCAGTTGGGCGTTCTAGGAGTTTTGTCATCACACCTAATGATGTGCATGACATATTTATGATTCCTAGAAATACTGGCGAAGAGGTTGAGGTTTTTAACAGGGGGGAAGTTAATGTTCTGCTTGAGAAGTATTCCGAATTGTATGATATTAGGCCGTATACGAGTTTGTCTTTACTTGCTGATCTTTTCAGAACTACGTTGAAGGATGGATGTGATGATTTTAAAAGGCTGATTGTGTTTTTCTGTCTTTCTTCATTGTTTACTCCTGCTGCAAATCATTCAGTTTGCAATCCTGTCATATTTAACTCTATTGTTGATGTTAGTCAAATTGGGAAGCTTGATTGGTGTTCGTATGTGTTTTCAAAGTTGTGCGAGAGTGTTGAGTCTGTCCGTAATGGAGCCCACAATGTCACTAGTTGTTTGTTGATTCTTTAGATTGCCTATCTGCACAGGATTAAATGGCGTGGTGTTGATCTGCCTTGCTCCATCCCATTGATACAATATTGGGATGAAGAGAATATGCAACTTCGTCGCAAGCAAGAATCTGATGCTGGCTTGTATGGTGATGGGGATTTGATTTTGGATACTTATCCTGTGACAAGAAATTGTGCTTTGAGGATTTCAATTGAGGTGAATTTGAAGACCTCTGTTTCTGGTAAAGTTGAGGTAATACACACTATGTAATACCCCGAACCAAATTAGGATTTTTTTCCTTTATTTATTATTACTTATGTAATTATTATTATGTTTAGATATGTTATTCTTATGAGTTATTCAATTATTTCCTTATTGTTGATAAGTTTCGATAAATTGGGATCTATTCGAAAAAAAAATTATTCAAAACCGAAACCGGAAGCACTCCTAGCATAAAATGTAAATTAAATTAAATACAGTTCATGACATAAAATGTTCATGAAAATTTTAGTTTAAATTAAGTTCCTTAATGCTTAAAAATTGCTTATAATTATCAACCAAAAATCAAAATTTTTGAACCGAAATTACTACAAAAAATATATTGGTTTTTGCCGACGAAAGCCATATCGCGTACCATAAAAATTGGCTGCAAAAATGCAGCCAAACACTTCAAATTTTCAGCCATAAGGGCTTATTGGGGAGAAAAATTATGTTTTTTGCCCAACCTACTCTCCTAGGCCTAAGACCAACCAATGGAGCTCCCTACTTTTCTACACTTCACATGCTCTCCCCCTTATGCCCCTAGTTGGATACTCATGATATTGTGCCTATAAATACAACCTCATGGATTTTAGGCTCATTTTCATTTCATCCTCCTTAGCAAGATAGTATACAACAAGAAGAACCTCTCTCACTCTCCCCCTCACTTTCGACCACCACTCCAAAGGGAGAAGAAAATTTTTCTTCACCCATTTCCACCATTGGAGGTCTCCATTTTCAAGTATCAAGTCCTCCATGAAGTCATCGTGAAGGTGGAAGGCCATTTCTAAGCAAGAAGAAGCTCAAACATTTTTTCTCTTACTTCAACTACATGTGAGTTTCTCCATTTTCTTCATCACTGCCCTTCTAACTTGCTCTATTTCTTGTTGTAGCTCAAGGGCAGAATTATTTTCTTCAAGGAGCTCCACCCAACACTTATTTCTAAAGCTTCAAGGCCTTGGTTCTAAAAAGATATCTCCAAAAGGTTCAAGACTATAACCCATAATCATATATGTGATTGCATGTTAGTTTTATTCACTTAGGAGCTTGGAAGTCTTATTGCATGTCAAGTCTAAATGCTTTAAATGAATGTTTGATGAAGTTTCTTGAAGAAAATATACTGTTTAGATGATTATCATGTGGTTATAAGGTGTTTTTGTATGTTGACGATAGGATTAAAGGCTTGAAATGCATGTGGGTCTCTAAAGTTAGGATTTTTGTCACATATTTGGTGTTTTGAGCAAAAGTCGATGTAGTATACTTATTTTATTGAAATGTTAGTTTAAATATTCTGGAACTAGGTTGACTTAGCTTTCTTTTAGCTTTGGTTTCATGTCATTTGGAATTTTCTACAATTAGTTATGAATTTTTGAAAAATGTGTGTCAAACTGCCTTGCATGTGACGTTTCTTGAATTTCTGGTAACAATCGGCTCATGAAAACCTTTTGTAAATTTTTTTATTAAATATTAGATGAGGTTAGGAAACTCTATGAATTTTTCCAGAATTTTTAGACAATCCAAAATATGTTTACAAAATTATTTTTGTGGGTGGTACACTGCTGAAAACTCACTGGAAAGGCTAAAAAGCCTACTGACCACTTTTCTAGAATGACTCAAACTGACCTTTTCCGTGAGTCAAACCACTTGGGACAATTTTTTTTATGTGTTCTACACTTCAATAGGTATCTTCTGTAAAAATATCATGATTTTTCGATGTGTTTTGATATTTTTAGAAAATGCTCAAAGTAGGTGTAAGTGCAGCCCCAACGTACAAACTGCACAAATTAAATGTTGATGTGTATGTATTATTTTGATGTTAGAAGTTAAGTAAATATTTTTTTTTAGAAAAAAAAAACTAAAATCTAAAAGCCTTGAATGATGTTATTTGAATGTGTATATTATGTGCATGTATGGGTATGTGAATGTATGTAGTAGGTAGATGCATGGTGATTAGTGTTGTCTTAAAGTTGGCAGTCATATGTTCTTATTTGTCTAAAACTCTTATAACAAACCTCTAAAATATGCAAGTGTACTAAAAGGACACATAACAAGAGCCCTTAACCAAAAGACTTATTACATAAGTACAAGTGCTAAATGAAGTGTAACAAATGATGCTAGGTGTGAGTGCTTCTACGGTGACGAGAACTTTGGGTGAAAAGAAAGGGAGACTGACTTACAAAAGGAAAAGCTTTTAAGGTGGGTGACATTTACCGTACTGCCATAATATTATATGGGCTATTTGTGTGTGCAAAGAAAAATGTTTTGACCTTCGGGTCGGTTTACTTGGTTTACTGGATTTACTCGGTTTACATGAGTTCTTATGGTTATTACCCTGGTTATTACCCCGGTTATTACCCAATTATTATGTGAACGCCCACTGGCGAAACATCTCAAATGATGTGTAATGGTCTGGCCTATGTGGCTAGGCGCCATGGTGGAAGAGAGCCTTTGTGTGCTAAAGTATCTAAAATGACATTTTGTGGTCTGGCCTGTGTGGCTAGACGCCGCGGTGGAATAGAGCCTTCGTGTGCTAAAATATCTCAAATGATGTGTAATGGTCTGGCCTATGTGGCTAGGCGCCATGGTGGAAGAGAGCCTTTGTGTGCTAAAGTGTCTAAAATGTCATGTAGTGGTCTGGCCTGTGTGGCTAGGCGCCGCGGTGGAATAGAGTCTTCGTGTGCTAAAACATCTCAAATGATGTGTAATGGTCTGGCCTGTGTGGCTAGGCGCCATGGTGGAAGAGAGCCTTCGTGTGCTATGTATGAATGACGAGTCTTTGTGGCTATATATATGTTTGTATATGGAAAAGAAAAGAGAAAGAAATTTTCTTAAAAATGATGTATTTTGGAACGGCAAGCCTCTGTGGCTATGAAAATATTTTATTTATTTGCGTACAGCCAACCTGTACAATAGCGTACGGGTCACCCACACTGAGAATTCAAATCTCACTTCCCCATATTTTAAATCTTTTCAGGTACTGATGAAGGGGAGCTCGCGTCAGTTGGAGAGTGATACAATTCCCGTGTCTTATGTTTGTTTTAATCATGATATGCACTTCATTATGGATGATACCATTAATATGCTGGACCTAAGTTAAGACTTATCGGGTCGTCGAGGAAATGAACACTATTATATCCCTCGATGATGAAATTATGTGATGTTTATTTTGCTTGTCTATTTTGTGCCAAACTTTTAAAGTGATCTTGTGGGGTGTTTTGGAAAATGGCCACTGCTTCTTTTATCGTACACTTCCACTATCTTTTAATGTTACTATTATTATTGTTTAAAAAAAAATTTAGCTGGGTTTTTGGGTCGCCATGTGACGACTCGGGTTTCTAGAATGTCGATACAAAAAAAAAAAAAAACGGGGCGTCACAGGTGGTATCAGAGCCTAGGTTAAAACTTTGGCCAAAATATTTATTTCTTCAAATAATTTATTTAAATTATTCCTAGTAAGTAAAGTGTTTGTACATGTGAAATTAATTAAGTGGTCGATGGGAATGTATCCTTCTCTAGGGCCGGGCACTCCGAGGTATGATTTTGAAGTTCATTTTTGTAAATGTTTAAAATTTTACTTTTCATAGAACTTATAACCCCCCCTAGTACGTTTGACCGTAACCCTTACTATGTAATATATTTAATATATGTGTACGTATTTTTCTTTCTTTCGGACTTAGATGAGGGCCTATCTTGGATTGCATCAGCGACTGGAGGAGACCATGGAGGACTATTTGCGACGTTTTCGCATGGTTCGAAATTGTGCCACCTATACCGGGTATCGGGAGCGGGATCACCGAGCTGCACAATGCTTTGTACGAACAATACTCCCAGAATGACGAAAGATAGCCGAGGAAGCTTTCGTTACACACACGACCTACGATTCTGAGGAAGGGGCTCGAACGAACTTTGATGCCTTCGCTAATGAGTTAATGTTGAGGGCCAGTGAGGCAGAGCAAGCACGATGGTGGGGTATAGACGCCAAAAGAAAAGCTGAAGATGACCAGGCACGCGCAGACTTCCACCTCGCAGTATCTAGTGAACTACGTGGGGAGATTGCGCGACGTGATATGAAAATAAGGAAGCCAATGGCGGAGAACGAGGAAGCAGGAGCCAAACTTGCACGGAGTGAGGAAAGAGAAAGGGAGTGGATAGCCAGAGCTCGTGATGGACGCTATGAATCAAGGAAGCTTTTTGAGTCAAGTGGGTTCCAGGAAGGACCCGAGGAGTCTGATCCGTCCGAAGAGAAGTCGAAGAGTAGTGACGAGAGTGCGGCTTAGTGCAGCACCGTGGACCACCTGGGTCAAGTTTTTTCCCCTTTATGCTGGTACCCCCCCCCCCCCTTTTACGATAAGTTGTAGTAGTGGGCCTTAGGAATTTTACGTACTTTCAACTCTTATTTTAAGCGTACTACTTTGTAAGTGAGAATTTATTCTTTCCCGAACTTATTTTGAATATATATATATAGCAACTCTTGCGTATTATGTATTCTATCAGTTATGTTTATCCGATTAAATGTGATTTCATATGTGTGGTTCCTAACTACTATAGTTGAGCCAATCGTTGGTCGTTGACTGCAGGCAACATGAGCTTACCATTGTTGTCCTATTGTATGTATAGTGCTGCACAATGAGTTATCACAATTGATTAGATTCTGATTTTGTTTTTATACCTAGGATAGTAGTATTTTCCTCCTTTCTTCCAATTTTGCGACATGTCTAGGTGTGTGAGGACTCATGGGAATCAGAGGGAACCGTCGCTGGAATCAGTGGGACAGGACCCACCTAATGCAGGATCTGGAGCAGCACCAGTGTCCAAAACACCATACCGTATGGCACCCAAGGAATTGCAAGAGCTAAAGGAACAGCTACAAGATATACTGGATAAGAAGTTCATTAGACCCAGTGCCTCGCCTTGGGGAGCACCCGTACTATTTGTGAAGAAGGAAGATGAATCCCTCCGAATGTGTATTGACTACAGGGGGCTGAATCAACTGACAATAAAGAATAAATATCCACTTCCACGAATAGAAGACCTGTTTGATGAGTTGAAGGGTGCTTGTGTATTCTCAAAAATCGACCTAAGGTCCGGGTATCACCAGCTGAAGAGGAAAGTGATATTCCAAAGACAACCTTCAAGACACGATATGGGCACTACGAGTTCACAGTAATGCCTTTTGGAGTGACAAACGCCCCTGCAATTTTCATGGACTTGATGAACAAGGTATTTCATCAATACCTAGACAGCTTTGTCATCGTGTTCATTAATGATGTGCTCGTATACTCCAGGAGTAAAGAACAGCACGAGGAGCACCTTAGGACTGTCCTAGGAATAATGAGGCGTGAAAAGCTCTACGCAAAGTTCAGCAAGTGTGAGTTTTGGCAGGACAAGGTCATGTTCCTAGGGCACATCATCTCCGAAAAGGGAATAGAGATGGACACGGACAAGTTAGAAGTTATAATGGATTGGAGGAGGCCATCTAATGCCAATAAGATCCGTAGCTTTCTTGGTTTGGCAGGGTACTATCGAAGGTTCATCCAAGATTTCTCATGAATTGCGAAACCTTTGATGCAATTGACAAGGAAGACGGAGAAATTTGTTTGGACCCCTGCATATGAAGAAAGTTTTCAAGAATTGAAGAAGCGTCTGACCTCAGCACCGGTGTTGACCATTCCTGATGGACCAAAAGGTTTTGACATCTATACCGATGCGTCCTTATCTGGGCTGGGATGCGTTCTGATGCAACATGGGAAAGTCATTGCGTATGTGTCACGGCAATTGAAGACGCATGAACAAAACTATCCCACTCATGATTTGGAGCTAGTAGCAGTAGTTCACGCGCTAAAAATCTGGAGACATTACCTCTACAGAGGGAAATGTGAGATTTACACGGACCACAAGAGCCTGAAGTACTTCTTCATGCAAAAGGAGTTAAACATGCGTCAGAGCAGGTGGCTCGAGCTAGTAAAGGACTATGATTGCACAATTCACTACCACCCGGGGAAAGCGAATGTGGTAGCTGATGCTCTGAGCAGAAGGGGTAATGCGCAACTCAACTCCATACTCACCACTTAGAGATCGTTAATCGAGGAGTTTTCGCTCCTGAGTTTAGAAGTTGTAAACCCGTGTTGTGTTTCATCAACATTGTTTGCACTCACTGTACAACCAACCTTGCGGGAAAAGATCAGGGAGTTGCAATAGGGCAACAAGTTCCTTGATAAACTGAAAGCACAAGTAACAGCCGGAACTAATAAAGACTTCTTCATTGATGGAAATGGGATGTTACTTTTTAGGAAAAGGGTTTGTGTGCCGAAGAGTGAAGAATTGAGAAATGAAATTCTCCATGAAGCACACAATACGCCTTACACGGTGCATCCCGGAGAGACTAAAATGTACAGAGATCTGAGGGAGAATTTCTTGTCGAGGGGCATGAAGCGCTCGATCGCTCAGTTTGTGAAGAAATGCTTGACTTTTCAGCAAGTAAAGGCCGACCACCAGAGACCATCTGGATTGCTACACCAGCTAGAGATACCTGAATGGAAATGGGAAAATGTGACCATGGATTTTGTCACAGCACTCCCAAGGACTGTCAAGGGTCATGATGCGATTTGGGTAATCGTGGACAGACTCACAAAATCAGCTCATTTCATACCCATTCGGATGACTTACAGGATGGACAAGTTGGCCCAGCTGTACATTGGAGAGGTAGTCCGACTGCATGGAGTCCCGATCTCAATAATTTCAGACCGAGACCCTCGTTTCACATAAAACTTTTGGAGGAGTTTGCAACGAGCTTTAGAGGTAAATTTAAATTTCTGTACAGCCTACCATCCACAGACCGACGGACAGTCTGAGAGGACCATTAACATTTTAGAGGACATGCTGTGGGCACATGCCCTAGATCTTGAAGGAAGCTGGGAAATACATCTCCCACTGGTAGAGTTTGCTTACAATAACAGTTATCAGGCCACGATTCAGATGGCACCTTATGAAGCGCTCTATGGGAAGAAGTGTAGATCCCCAATCTGTTGGGATGAAGTCGGTGTTCGTAAGATTTTGGGACCAGAGTTAGTGGAGAGGTCTACAGGTATTGTTTCCAAGATCAAGGAAAAGATTAAAGCAGCCCAGGATCGGCAAAAGTCATATGCCGATATTCATAGGAAAAACATACATTTTGAGGTCGGAGAGAAAATCTTTCTGTGAGTAGCACCGATGAAAGGGCTAATCCGTTTTTGAAAGAGAGGAAAGTTGAAGCCTCGTTTCATCAAACCTTTTGAGGTTCTGGAAAGAGTTGGAGATGTAGCCTAGCGCTTAGCCCTACCGCCTGAGCTATCACAAGTACACAACGTGTTCCACATCTCGTCTATTCGCAAGCATGTCGGGGACCTAAACCACGTCATCAACTATGAAAGTTTGGAGCTAAGTCGTGATTTGACGTACCAAGAAGTGCCCGCATCCATACTGGGAAGAAAGATGCATGCCTTGAGGAATCGGGAGGTCCCGTTGGTACTAATTCATTGGAGCCGGCACAGCAAGAAAGAGGCTACGTGGGAGCGAGAAGACGAGATCCGTGCAAAGTATCCGCAAGCCTTCGAACACTTGGGTAAGTTAAATTTTGAGGACGAAATTTCTTTTAAGGAGGGTAGGATGTAATACCCCGAACCAAATTAAGATTTATTTTCCTTTATTTATTATTACTTATGTAATTATTATTATGTTTAGATATGTTATTCTTATGAGTTATTCAATTATGTCCTTATTGTTGATAAGTTTAGATAAATTGGGTTCTATTCGAAAAAAAAATTTATTCAAAACCGAAACCGGAAGCACTCCTAGCATAAAATGTAAATTAAATTAAATACAGTTCATGATATAAAATGTTCATGAAAATTTTAGTTTAAATTAAGTTCCTTAATGCTTAAAAATATCTTATAGTTATCAACCAAAAATCAAAATTTTTGAACCGAAATTACTAAAAAAAATATAACAGTGTTTGCCGACGAAAGCCATATCGCGTACCATAAAAATTGGCTGCAAAAATGCAGCCAAACACTTCAAATTTTCAGCCATAAGGGCTTATTGGGGAGAAAAATTATGCTTTTTGCCCAACCTACTCTCCTAGGCCTAAGACCAACCAATGGAGCTCCCTACTTTTCTACACTTCACATGCTCTCCCCCTTATGCCCCTAGTTGGATACTCAAGATGTTGTGCCTATAAATACAACCTCATGGACTTTAGGCTCATTTTCATTTCATCCTCCTTAGCAAGATAGTATACAACAAGAAGAACCTCTCTCCCTCTCCCCCTCCCCCCCACTTTCGACCACCACTCCAAAGGGAGAAGAAAATTTTTTCTTCACCCATTTCCACCATAGGAGGTCTCCATTTTCAAGTATCAAGTCCTCCATGAAGTCATCTTGAAGGTTGAAGGCCATTTCTAAGCAAGAAGAAGCTCAAACCTTCTTTCTCTCTGTTCAACTACATGTGGGTTTCTCCATTTTCTTCATCACTCCCCTTCTAACTTGCTCTATTTCTTGTTGTAGCTCAAGGGCAAGCTTATTTTCTTCAAGGAGCTCCACCCAACACTTATTTCTAAAGCTTCAAGGCCTTGGTTCTAAAAAGATATCTCCAAAAGGTTCAAGACTATAAACCATAACCATATATGTGATTGCATGTTAGTTTTATTCACTTAGGAGCTTGGAAGTCTTATTGCATGTCAAGTCTAAATACTTTTAATGAATGTTTGATGAAGTGTCTTGAAGAATATATACTGTTTAGATGATTATCATGTGGTTATAAGGTGTTTTGGTATGTTGATGATAGGATTAAAGGCTTGAAATGCATGTGGGTCTCTACAGTTAGGATTTTTGTCACATCTTGGGTGTTTTGAGCAAAAGTCGATGTAGTATACTTATTTTATTGAAATGTTAGTTTACATATTCTGGAACTAGGTTGAGTTAGCTTTCTTTTGGCTTTGGTTTCATGTCATTTGGAATTTTCTACAATTAGTTATGAATTTTTGAAAAATGTGTGTCAAACTGCCTTACATGTGACGTTTCTTGAATTTCTGGTAACAATCGGCTCATGAAAACCTTTTGTAAATTTTTTTATTAAATATTAGTTGAGGTTAGGAAACTCTATGAATTTTTTCAGAATTTTTTGACTAGCCAAAATATGTTTACAAAATTATTTTGTGGGTGGTACACTACTGAAAACTCACTGGAAAGGCTAAAAAGCCTACTGAACACTTTTCTAGAATGACTCAAACTGACTTTTTCCGTGAGTCAAACCTCTTGGGACAATTTTTTTTATGTGTTCTACACTTCAATAGGTATCTTCTGTAAAAATATCATGATTTTTCGATGTGTTTTGATATTTTTAGAAAATGCTCAAAGTAGGTGTAAGTGCAGCCCCAACATACAAACTGCACAAATTAAATGTTGATGTGTATGTATTATTTTCATTTTAGAAGTTAAGTAAATAATTTTCTTTAGAAGAAAAAAAAACTAAAATCTAAAAGCCTTGAATGATGTTATTTGAATGTGTATATTATGTGCATGTATGGGTATGTGAATGCATGTAGTAGGTAGATGCATGGTGATTAGTGTTGTCTTTAAGTTGGGAGTCATATGTTCTTATTTGTCTAAAACTCTTATAACAAACCTCTAAAATATGCAAGTGTACTAAAAGGAGACTTAACAAGAGTCCTTAACTAAAAAACTTATTACATAAGTACAAGTGCTAAATGAAGTGTAACAAATGATGCTAGGTGTGAGTGCTTCTACGGTGACGAGAACTTTGTGTGAAAAGAAAGGGGAATTGACTTACAAAAGGAAAAGCTTTTAAGGTGGGTGACATTTACCGTACTGCCATAATATTATATGGGCTGTTGGTGTGTGCAAAGAAAAATGTTTTGACCTTCGGGTCGGTTTACTTAGTTTACTGGATTTACTTGGTTTACATGAGTTCTTACGGTTATTACCCTGGTTATTACCCCGGTTATTACCCAATTATTATGTGAACGCCCACGGGCGAAGCGTCTCAAATAATGTGTAAGGGTCTGGCCTATGTGGCTAGGAGCCATGGTGGAAGAGAGCCTTTGTGTGCTAAAGTGTCTAAAATGACATGTAGTGGTCTGGCCTGTGTGGCTTAGCGCCGCGGTGGAATAGAGCCTTCGTGTGCTAAAACATCTCAAATGATGAGTAATGGTCTGGCCTATGTGGCTAGGCGCCATGGTGGAAGAGAGCCTTCGTGTGCTAAAGTGTCTAAAATGACATGTAGTGCTCTGGCCTGTGTGGCTAGGCGCCGCGGTGGAATAGAGCCTTTGTGTGCTAAAACATCTCAAACGATGTGTAATGGTCTGGCCTGTGTGGCTAGGCGCCATGGTGTAAGAGAGCCTACGTGTGCTATGTATGAATGACGAGCCTTTGTGGCTATATATATATATGTATATGGAAAAGAAAAGAGAAAGAAGCTTTCTTAAAAATGATGTATTTTGGAATGGCGAGCCTCTGTGGCTATGAAAATATTTTATTTATTTGTGTACTGCCAACCTGTAAAATAGCGTACGGGTCACCCACACTGAGAATTCAAATCTCACTTCCCCATATTTTAAATCTTTTCAGGTACAGATGAAGGGGAGCTCGCGCCAGTTGGAGAGTGATACAATTCCCATGTCTTATGTTTGTTTTAATCGTGATATGCACTTCATTTTGGATTTAACTATTATGATGGATACCATTAATATGCTGGACCTAAGTTAAGACTTATCGGTGCGTCGAGGAAATGAGCACTATTATATCCCTCGATGATGAAATTATGTGATGTTTATTTTGCTTGTTTATTTTGTGCCAAACTTTTAACGTGATCTTGTGGGGTTTTTTGGAAAATGGACACTGCTTCTTTTATCGTACGCTTCCGCTATCTTTTAATGTTGCTATTATTATTGTTTAAAAATAAATTAGCTGGGTTTTTGGGTCGCCAAGTGACGACTCGGGTTTCTAGAATGTCGATACAAAAAAAAAAACGGGGCGTCACACACTAACCCTTATATTATTGAATGTTAAGATATTTTATATGTTTTAGTAACATAAATATTATTTTTAGTAACAATAATATGCATATTAATTAATTGTAACATTAATATTAGTGAATAGTAACATAGTTTTTTGAATCCGGTAACATATTTATTTAATATAGTAACATTAATTTTATTTAATTAGTAACATATTTTATTAAATATAGTAACATTAATATTATTGATTAGTAACATAGTATTTTGAATACTGTAATATAGATTTTGTAAGTGTAGTAACATTAAATATCTTATTTTAGTAACACAACCATATTAATGTAGTAACATATATTATTGGTATACAGTAACATATTCTCGAGTATTATATTTTGGTGTAGGCTGTGCAGTTCAAGCTGGAGAATTTGTTAAAAGAAATAAACCAATCATCATCTGGTTTTATAACTAAATTGTCTGAATTTAAAAGCAACTTGCCTGAATCTAATCCGGATTCTGATTCTCAGTTTTGGGGAGACGAGTCCTTTCTTAGTATATTTGATGATCTTGTTGAGAATTTCAATCGTGCAAAAGATTTATCAGATGCACCTAATTTTGAATTGTTTCCTGATAGTCCTTTGTTTAAGTATCGTTCTGATAATCCAACTCTTAAGGGTGAGCAGGTTTTGGGAGAAAATGTTGAAGTTGGTGGAACGGGGAAGGATTCTGTTGGGAAAAAATATTTGTTTAAGGAGGTTGGTGATGAAGGTGCAAGAAGAACAAGGAAAGAGAAGGGAAAAGCTGTAGCGGAGAGAGAAGAGGAGGCCGAGTACGTTGAAAGTGAGAGTGAGGAGGAGGAAGATCCTGAAGAGGATGAAATTGAGGAGCAAGATTTTGAAGAGGGCGAAAGTGAGGAACAGGAGGGAGGTGGTGATCATGAGGAAGAAATTGGTGGAGAAGAGGAAGAGGAGGCAGAATTGGAAGAGGAAGCTGGTGTAGAGGAGGAGGAAGAAGTTGGACAGGAAGAGGGAGAAAAAGAAGAAGCAATTGGTGATGAAGAAGAAACTGGTTTAGAGGGAAATGCTGGTGATGAAGAGGAAGCAACTGGTGAAGGATCTGGGAGTGAGAATCAGGAGGAAGATGATCAAGGTAATGAAGCCGATGTAGACGCTGAGAAGGAAAAAGGTTTGGAGGATGAAGAGGTTTCTATTTTTGAATTTCTTGTTGCAGGTTTTGGTCTGCCACATGGGTTTTTGAGCCTTCTGTTTATGGTTGAGAAGAAAAACTTGGTTAGGTTGGAGAGCTATGAGAGCGAACTTCTTGATTACATTTTTTACTACAAGGAAAATCTGCTGTAAGTTATTTTCTTTTTTTAGTAACGCTGATTTTTATATATAGTAACATATTAAAGTTAAGTATGTAACATTATTTTTTTTTTAAATAAAAGCAACATATATATGTGTTATATAGTAATATATAGTAATGTAACAAGTAATATGTTACTTATATAATAAAATTATTTATTTTTATTCTGTTTTATCTGTGTAATATGTATTTTAATTTTTTTTTTATTAGTGAGGAGTTTTTTCTGTCCAAAGACGAGATGTATCTTGTATCCCGGGAAGATATGCTGACAATGCTTCCCCAGACCGATATTGCTCATAATATTCTGAATGCAATTTGTTATGTTTTTTCGTGTGGAAGCAGTGTATCGTCATCCAGTTCTAGTTTGTGTTAGTGATCTTGTTGTGTTAGTTCTCTTATTAATGATTTGTATGAATGCTTGGGATGTTCAATTGGATTGTATGGCTTATATGTTTCAGCAATGAAATGAGAATTAAGCTCTAAGAACTTTATGCATACCAAGTGTTTGATATTTGGCTTGTATGATCAATGAGAATTGCATATTAGCCTAAGACCTCTTAATTGGAGTGTTAGGAGTTGTAGAGAGATCTTGACACCTAATATTGTCTTACCTTGTGTTGTAGAGAGATTTAGATACTAGTTGGCTTGATTAATACACCAAGAGATCTTTTGCATGCTAGGATGGATAGGATTCTAGAGGAACCATAGTAGGATTACTTCCACGTACACTTCACACTTGCTCACTTCTTTGAGGTGATACTTAGGATTTACTTTGCTTTTCCATAGTAGATAGAATCCTTGATGGTTTTCTTGCTTTCCTAGCTGTTAGCCCTTTGTAGACATTCAATACTTGCTTGATATCGCATCGTTTCCCTGTGTTCGATATTTAACTTGGTTAACTTGCCACGACAACAACGACCACGTTCACTTGCGTGGAAATCATCACGATTTTGCCAAACAAGTTTTTGGCGTCGTTGCCTGGGAAACGATCTCTTTGTTAAGCTTGTATTGATGTTTACTTTGTTTTTCTTTATTTCTTTGTTTTCTTAAACTATCCTTGGTGAGTGTTGATACTTGCTTAATTTTTGTAGGAGTGAACTTACTTGAAGATGGGCGAATACAACCATTACTCGTATTCTCCACAATACACATATCCTTCTAACTCTTACCCATATCAACCTTACACATATCAACCTCATCCATATACACCATTTCCATATCAAACTCCACCTCAACAATCCTACCACCATCCATACCATTATCTCTATCCTTATTATTCTCCCTATCCATATCCATACTCATATCCTTCTCCTACTTTCAAAAGTAAGAAAAAGAGGTAGAAAAAGAAGAGAAAGATGAACCGAAAGAAGACGTATATGATCATATCGATAGATTTCTTGAAGAGAATAAGGATTTGAAAGATGAAGATGTCAAGATAATCTTGCACTACAATGATAAAAGATCTTATGATCCTTCTTCTTTAACTATTCATTCTATATCTCTTAATATGAACATTTATGATTCTACTTCTTGTGTTAGACTTGATAAGAATCAAGGAGAAGATGAAGGAGAAAAAGAAGGGGAAGATGATAAAAAGGACCAAATTGTGGTGAAGAGGATAGAGGACATTCAACTCGTCAAAAAAAAGGAAGAGGAATGTCCACTCATGGACATGAACAAGATCGAAGACGAACCTCAAGATAAAGTGGAAGAGGAGCCTATAAGTGAAATGAACATTTATTTACCCGTGGACTCTTCTACTATTGCTTATGTTGATAATATTGTTTATATTGATTTCGTCTTTCCTCTTGATATAGTTGATAATAAGATAGAGTTGAGAGTCTTTTTAAATATTTTTTATAGTCGAAAAAGGGGGTAGATAGGAATGATGAGGAAAGAAGAGGAGAATAAATGTGCTTATAGGTATAAAATTATAAGGAAAGTAGGGGTTTAGGGTAGAAATCCTACTTGTTTCCTTGATCATTATGCTTTGAGATTTATGTTTGATGGGGAGGAGGCCAAATATCCTTGGCCATTTAGGTAACATTGGTGTCGCCCGGCTAGGGGACGTTAAATCCAAGCGCTAGATGGGAGGCAACCCATCCTAAAAGTTTTCTTGCTTATTAGGTTTGCTTTGTAGTTTAGATAGTGTTATTTGTTCTGATTTTCTTCATATGAGGTAGTGTTTACTTACCTTGGTTGGTGCATGTGATTTATCCTACTTTAGGGGTGTTGCCTCTTGGAATATATGATGATTTCTGGGTTTAGTTGAGCTTATATATGCATTGTTTGATCATTGATTCATCGCAAATCTTATTTTCATCACTCTTTGCCAAACTTTTAGGATCCTTGATCCAAAAAAGTTTGGGGGGTGTGTTCGTTCTTCAAATTGTAGATTTGCTATGATATTTGTGAGCTCGAGAAGAATGTCTTGAGGACATTTCTCCTCCTACTTGGCCAAGAAGGACATTCTCATGTAAGTGGCAAGTCACACTCCTATTTTTAATCCCAACTCAAGGTATATCTTTACACTTATCTCAATATGTGCTTCTATTCTTAGGTTTAGTTTGATTGATTTTAGATTGCTATTTTGAGCTTAAGTGTTGATTTTTGTGGTATTGTGCTTTGATTGAGTGCATTGCATGATCTTTTCTTCACTCTTTGCCAAACTTTTTAGACCCTTGGTCCATAAAAGTTTGGGGGGGTGTCTTCGTTTCGCAAATCTCATTGCAATGCTATGTTTAGGATGATTCTAGTGCTTTTGTGATGTTTTTAGACCATATGCTTATATTGATGCCTTGTTTTTGCTTGTTGATTTTTGCCATTATGTTGCTTGTTTTGAGAAGTGGACGCATGAGATATGTTTATGATTGTGTGGATGAGTTGAAAGTTCATGTTGGATGTAGTGGAGTTATGGCTTGATTCTTATTTTGTCTTTTGTGTTATGGATTTGATGATACTTGAGATTTTGATGATATGAGAATTTCTTATATGAGATGAGTCATGATCACCCTATACCTGTGAGGTTTTGAGCCATTTATGCCCGTTTCAATCTTGAACGGATGATAGTTCTTTGATGTGAATTCCACACATGTGCATTATACTCTAGAACTTGGCTTTAGTCTTGTTTGAGGCTACATTAGACATTGATTTCACATGATATGATTTGAGGCCATCTTTGATCTATATTGAGCTACTTTGCCCTATGAGCCTACCTTGATATTATTATCCATTGCTCACCATTTTGTGCTTATTGACCTTTCCTTTGGCTAACCACACTTTAAGCCATTTTCCTTCCTTTTTGGAACTCTCTTGTCCCTATGATTAGTAGAGTGAAAAGAAGGAAGGAAGATTGGTGATATGATAAAGAACATGGTGGCCTAAAGTGGAAGATATGAAGAATTTTATGCATGATTGAAATTTTTTGAAGAAAAAGGCAAGTGCTAGCAAAGCATGAGAAAAAGTTGACTTTTGTTGAAAATATGGTCAAGTTGACCTTTGTTGTGAATATAGCTATTAGTTGCAAAGAAAGGGAAGAATGATCTTGAAAGTGTGATTTTGAAAAGCATGAAGAATGTGCACAATTGCATGAAGATGTGAATGACTATTACTTGATTCATTCTATGCTTTACTAATCATACTTAGTCACTCTTATCCATATCTATCCTTCCCTACCAAAGAGCCAACATTACAACCTTATGAAAGTCCTCATTGATGTGTGAATGATTTGTCATTTCAAGTGGTGGAGAATTTGAGACTTGAGTAAAGCTTATGGTAAAATTTGTATCATCGTGTGAAGATTGAGAGAACCTCAAACACTTGAGAGATGAGTTATACACTTCTATGTGAGGATCATGCCTTGTTGATTAGACAATTTGTTCATTGATTCGATATTGATTGTTGATTTGATGAAATTGCATTTTAGACTTGTTTGATATTTAGCTATGATTCTATGGCATTTGATCTTGTGCTTGATGCTTCATACATACAATTATTCCCCCATCTTATCGCTTCGTTGCTCGAGGACAAGCAACAATCTAGTTTGAGGGTGTGATTAGGGTTATAATTGCATGTTTTTGCATCCATTTCTATATGGTTTTGATGTTCTTATGTTCATATTTGACCCTAATATGGTATAAATTGTGCTATTAACCCTTTTTGGCTAGAAAGTTATGATTGTAGGCAAAAACGAGCAAAACGAGGAAGAAACGAGAAAGATTGAGAAAAGTCTGAATTTTGGAGTTGAGTCAATCGGAGTTCTAGAGCTCAAGATATGACAAAAAACGAGAAAGTCGCGCATCGGCCGACACTAAGTACCTCGCTCGACAGGACCCCCTTCATCAGACGGTAGCCAGCGCGATCGGATCCCTGGAACGGCAGGTGTCACGCGACTAAGCGCGCGACCACCGTTGCTTGACTGACGACTCAACTCTTGGGCGACAGGAGTGATAAATTTCAGGGCTATTTTTGTATTTTCGTGCATTTAATGAAGGGCACTTTGGACTAAGCATTGTGGGTACTATAAATACCTCAAGGATCAGATTCTCAAGCATAGAGATCATTATTCCAAGTTCTTAGATTAGTTTAGAGAGAGAATTAGGTAGTTACTTAGTGGGTTCTTAGTTAGATTCAATCTTCTTTCTTCCATAACTTTTGATCTTTCCGTCGGAATTTCGATCCGTTTGTTCCTTCGTTGTTCTCTCGATTCGAGCTACGTTTCTACTGTTCAATTTTGTATTTTTCATTCCAAATTTAGAGATAGCTTTTCAAGGTTTGATGCTTGTATTTCCATTCATCCACTTATGGTAAGATTTCCTTTAATTCTCTTGTTTTAATCATAATCATGATGTTTAGATTGTTAATTGTGGATTTTCATTTCCAATTAGCCATGGGCTAATTCCCTTGTGCATGATTGTATGAATACTATGGTGAATTAAGTCTCTTATTAATCTTATGCTTGAATTAGTGATCTTGTTGTGTTAGTTCTCTTATTAATGATTTTTATGAATGCTTGGGATGTTCAATTGGATTGTATGGCTTATATATTTCAGCAATGAAATGAGAATTGAGCTCCAAGAACTATATGCATACCAAGTGTTTGATATTTGGCTTGTATGATCAATGAAAATTTCATATTAGCCTAAGACCTCTTAATTGGAGTGTTAGGAGTTGTAGAGAGATCTAGACACCTAATATAGCCTTACCTTGTGTTGTAGAGAGATCTAGATACTAGTTGGCTTGATTAATACACCAAGAGATCTTTTGCATGCTAGGATGGATAGAATTCTAGAGGAACCATAGTAGGATTACTTCCATGTACACTTCACACTTGCTCACTTCTTTGAGGTGATAGTTAGGATTTACTTTGTTTTGCCATAGTAGATAGAATCATTGATGGTTTTCTTGCTTTCCTAGCTATTAGCCCTTTGTAGACATTCAATACTTGCTTGATATCGCATCGTTTCCCTGTGTTAGATATTTAACTTGGTTAACTTGCCACCACAACAATGCCCACGTTCACTTGCGTGGAAATTATCACAATTTTTGCAAACAATGAACACTACGTTGTTGCTGTTTTTAACTTAAATGTGGGGAAGATCCAGTACTTGGATAACAGAATTCATGTTGATCAGAGTTCGTATGATGAATGTATGTTGCTTCTGGTTAGTTTTTTAAATTTTTTTATTATTTTGTATTTATTTTTTATTCTGTTTTGTGCATTTTTTTGTAATGAATTTTTTATATAATTTGTAAAGGAAGTACATGGCGAAGTTTCTTCGTGAGGTTAAGCATCTGAAAGCTGATGTTGTTAAAAAATACAAGATTCAGACAATGAGACTTTCATGGAGGTCAAGTGAAAATAACAAGGATTGTGGTGTCTTTCTGATTAATCATATTTTGAATTTTCAAGGAGATTTGTATGATATGCCAGACTTGATGCAGGTAACACGGTTTTTATGATTATGTAACATAGATTATATAGTTTAGTAACATATCATTTTATATATATTCTAATATCTTTTTTTTAACAGGCTAATTCCAGGATTTTTCTGAGGGCAAGTTACTGTTCGAAGTTTATTACATCAAATGTGAACAGGTACAGAAACACTATTTTGAAGAAGGTCCATGATTTTTATGTGAACAAACCGGCTCTGTTGGCTGCTTCGAAGGAACAAGGTTCACCAGATAAGAAGAGAAAACATCAACCTGTTACCTATTCGAAGAGGAATTTGAGATCGAGGAAGAAAGATTGATAATTGTTTCTGTGAATTTATTCTGATGAATTTGAATTGTTTGTGTTTGTGGGTGTGAATTTGGTGGCTGTGAATTTGGTTGGTGGGTCTGAACTTTGGTTTGATACTTTGAACTTGGTTGGTTGTCTGAACTTTGTTTTGGTTGGGGTAAAAGTTTTTTAATATGGGGGGCACATATATTGGTGGCACAGATCTTGTGACATTGAATACTGGTGTAGTTTTTGTCAATATGGGGTGCACAGGTGAAGTTATTTGGTGGTTGGATATATTTGATATTTTGAGGTTGAATATGGGGTAGTTTTTGCAGTTTTTTGTTGTAAAGTTAATTGAATATTGGGGGTAGTTGTTGTAGTTTTTTGTTAATTGGTTGATTGAATATGTGGGTAGTTTCTACAGTTTTTGTATAGTTTATTATCTTGGTTCATATGCTTATTTCTGAAATTTTGTTATATTTTTATTCACAGGATTTTTTTGGTAATACTTATGTTGGAAATTCATCCATCATAAGGTATATATTATATTTAAAAAATCATATAGTAACACAGTTTGTTACATATTGTAACATTAATTTTTTATTTATAAAAATCAGTTTTTTTATCAAAGGATGAAGTACAAAGGTAGATTATGAAGGTAACTTTTTCATTTTATTTTACATAGTATTATTTACATAATAGTAACATAAATTTAATTGAATAGTAATATTGAATCAAGTCAATAGTAACATATAAATTTATTTTGTTGTGAATTTTTTTTAAGACATAAAAATTATTTATTTTTCAGAGAATATAATCAATTTTTAACGTTTTTAAAGATTTATAGTGATATTCTTTTTAAAAAATTTGAAATGTAACACTAATATATATTATATAATAACATTCACAAAAGTCACTTATAACATATTTTTTTTATCAAATTTGACACAAATAATTAGTCAAATAAGTTTGAAAATGCTCTTTGATCTTAATTTTATACCAAGAGTAACATATATTTAAATATATAGTAACATATATTCAATTGAGTATTCACAAATTTTTAATAAATTTACATTTTATAATTAGTTGTTCGGCGCAAAAAGCAACATGCTTATAATTTGATAGTAACACAGAGTATCAAAATTTGTAACATTGAAATAAAGTATATGTAACATAAGGGGAGCTGGAAATGATCTTAATAAAGAATTTGCTCGAGTAGCAAACAAGCTAGGTGGTGTACTAGCTCGGAGAAATATCAAACTAGTACACGGAGGAGGTACACTTGGTCTGGTAGGTAGTGTTGCCTTGGTAGCATCTTGGGGAGGATCTGAAGTTCAGGGAGTCGTTCACACAGGTATAAAAAGATTTAATCCTACTACAACTGGTAAGGAAATACAGATTTCATCCTTAATGGACAGAATGCCAAAATTGATAGAAATCTCTGATGCATTCATAGCCCTTCCAGGTGGTATTCTTACTTTGGAAGAAATATTTAACATTGTATGTTGGTCATGTTTAAGTATTCATTCAAAACCTGTGGGACTACTGAATATTAATGGTTATTATGATGGGTTACTAACTTTTTTGGATCATGTGAAGCAACAAGGTTTTATTGAAGAATCAGAACGTCAACTCTTTACAGCAGATTCAGATCCAGAACAATTAATAGAAAAACTCGATGCATGTGAGATTAAAAGTTGCCCAATCACGTCTCAGGTAAACTGGTTAGGAACTCGACCTAGAAAAAGTCAGGATGATTTAGATTTACATTTGTAAAAAAAAAAAAGCATATATATATATATATATATGTCTGTTTGTGTATTTCAGGTTTATTGCTACAAATTTCTCTGAGGAATCAGGTAATCTCTTCTCTTTTACAATTTCGTCTATCCATCATTGAGGACAATGTGTTGTTTAAATTGGGGGGTGGGGATTAGTTGACTTCTTTTAAAAAAAATCAAAAAAATTAAAAAAAAAATAAAGAGTTAAAAAAAATATTAAAAAAAAACTATAAAGATGGCAGAGTAAAGAGGGTAAGAAAATTAACCTTTTCTTTGTACCTTTGAGACGCATCACAACCACCACTTTTAAAATTTAATGATGTCTTAATTTTAATATATGCTATTTAACAAACTTGGTACATTTTTTTTTTCTATTTTGGTTAAGTACATTCTAATAGATGTTTATAAGTCATCCTCATTTCACACACACTGTGACAAAAGATTATGGACTATAATTGAATAATTTTACTAATTTTTCTATTTTACAAATGGTTGCAATTGATTGTTGAAAAAAAAAATTTATTTTAACAAGATTTACATTAGAAAACTGCAACTTTTGTTTAGTGGATATGAACCTACCATGTGAGAATTTGTGCCTACGTAGCATGTTTGAGCATTCTTTTATGTGAGATACTCTGTCATGAATTATGTTCTTCAGAACTTGTTTTGAATCTGTATCAGTCACTCTGTATACATACATAAGAATGATGAAGGCAATTAAGACTTACATTTCTTTTCCAATAAAACCTACCGAATTTTTCAATGCCTTAGTAAACCCCTTTGAGCCTAAATAAAACCTTTTCTTTTACCACAAAATCATAATTATCAGTTCTCAAAGTGTGAATAAGGTGAATTATTCTTGTGAAGGTGTCAAAAAAAAAAAGAAAAAAAAACAAAAAGAAAAAAAAGATGAAAAAAAAAAGTGATGTTTATCGGAAAAATGATGAGGATGGCGAAGGACAGTATTGAAGAGATTTGAAGATGTGAATCAAAGCCTAAATATAATTCTTCCTACATTTGGTTGCAGACCACTTTGAGTCAAAATCCAGAGCCGATTTTCTTCATAACTTCACCCTAAGCCTCATTACAACCAAATAAAGTCCTTCTAACTTATGTTGCATGCATTGTTGATTGACTGACGGATGTATAACCAAGCTTATGATAGAAATATTCACGATATAGAGTCTGAGCGTAGTAACTAGCCACATTGAGAGATGTAAGGCATGTGAAATCCACTGGCAAAAGTTGTTTATTCTAACAACTATCTTGTTAAAAACAAAAAAAAAAAAATTCATCATGAAAGTTGTTAACCATAGTAAAATATCAAGATAATAGAATTATGACGTGAACTCCATACCTTTTGGTCACTTAACTTGAGCACAACAGGGGATGACTATCAAACTGTCTATCTAGATTGTATTGAGCATAAAATAGTTCTAAAATGCAATAGTTTGTTAATTTAGATATATTATAACAAAGAGTTGGTAAGATGCAAATAAAAGCATCATCACAAAAGTATGTTACTCTTTCATCACTAGAGACTAGTAATGAGCTAGTTGGGGAGTGTGATTAGCGTTTAAGTATGCATGTATTTTACCTATTTTGTGTATTATTTTGTGTACTATAATGTATTGTTTAGCATATTTATATATAATTTCACACTTTCTAATTAGTTTTAAGTATTTATGTTTTCTATATAAATAAGAAGCATATGTATAATTCAACCTAACCATTATGTCTATTGTATATTGTTGAGGTCTTAAGTGGAGTTATATTTATCCAAATTTTATGATATTGAACACCTAAGACAATGTACTAAATACTTAAGACACTTTAGTGATCCAATTTTACAAGTTTGAATTGTATTTGTACTCAAAAGTGAAGACTCCATTTCTGTCCAATGTTTGGACTAAAAACACATTTTCGTATTTGCACAATATCTGGAGCCTCACTAAACCAATTGAACCAACTCCAGTTGTATTTGATCACTAATTCATTGCTCTACAACTTGTCTTCAGGGCTCAAATGTCAAAAGTTCCGGCTTCAATGGTCAAAATGACAATCAATGCAAGGGCTTCAGAATTCCGCGATCTCAGTACACATGTTGGGAAACAATTCACCATAATTCACACAAAAGTCCAATTTACACAAGACCAAAGCCATTGGTTAGCCAAGAAATTCATCAAGACACAGTAAAAATATTAAAGGCGTTGATTTTGTGCAAGCTGAGATATCTGCTTTTCAAGAGACCACCATAAATTCGCGGAGAAAAACAATCCAGTTTTACCAACTTCACTATTCTGGTCATAACTCACAATCTAGAGATCCGATTTTTAGATCTTAGACCCTTGGAAAGCTAATCCAATGGCCTACAACTTTCATTCAGAAGTCAAGATGATATTCGGACGGCAAGGGCAATTAAATTACTGATCTTTACAAGACACGTGAATTGGTTTCTAAAGTCTCCATGATTCACTATTTGGAGGCCTATATAAAGAGCCCTTTAGCAACCCTTGAAGGCATCCCATTTTCCTTGTAATCCTTCTATCTTAGTCTAGTATCTCTCTTAGAAATATGGGTTCTTATTGTATTAGTATGAGTAGCTAAATATTTTACTAGAGTTAGGGATGAAGCTTTAGTAAAGTATTAGTAATGTTCTTGGTTATTCAATAAAGATTTTCAAAGTTTCAATCCTTTAGTCATTTGAAGAGTTTTTAAGAGAGGTTTTGATGTGTCATTACTTTGATTTGTTGTAGACTTATTGGAACAACAAATGCTTAGTTTTACACATCAACTATTGATTTTATAAACTTGTTCGAAGGTCTAAAGGTACTTTTCAAAAGTATTATATGTGCTTAAAGTTATATCTTCCGATTGAAATCACTTTATTGTTAGATTTCGATTGAGTTATCAAAGATGACCAAGATCATAACTCTAGTATTTTTATCTAAAGTGGAATCCCGAAGCTCTAGTATTTTGCTACTTTATTGAAACCTCTCAACTAGATAATATCTTTTTCTTCCAAATCTCCCTGTGGTTCGACACTCGGTCTCCCGAGAAATTTTATTACTTGAAATCAACCTACACTTAGGTACGTAACTCTCAAGGAGCTATCATGTACATATTTTTTAATTACTTAATTATTTGTTGTAGATCAAATGTATAATTTTGTTATATATAAAAAAGTTAGTTTTTAGAATATTCGAAAGATTGTGATATAAGCAAATTATATTTTTTAATCATAGCAAAATAAATCTTATAAAATATTATATTTTTTATATTTTAATAATATATTTTTTATTGTTGATTTTTTAATAATATATAACAAAATAAATGTATAATATTTTTTATTTTTTAAAAAAAAAATTCATGTTAAACTTCATTAATATATTTTTCTAAAATTAATATTTTTATTAATTATATTATGAATATATTATATATCATGAATCTTAAATCTTTCTAATACTCTGTGTAATACGTGGGAACTTATTTTGTTTAAAAATAGACTTGTGAACTAATTTCATACTTGAGATAAAATTCCACTTTACTATTTTAAGCAGTGTTTTCATAACCGGATTGGTGATCAAACCAGACATAGTACTGGTTTCCAGTTCAACCGGTTGGATTGACGGTCTAACCGCTAAAATCATTTTGGTCTATTTTTTTAATATTATATATGTTACATTAAAAAATAGAATAATTAGTTAAATATTCTCATATAAATTTTTTGTAAATTATAAATTACATATTAAAATAAATACTATATAATCATAGACAATCAAAATCAAAATACTTAAAATAACTCAAGTTATAATATCAGATTGTAATTAATGGCATGCTTCATAACCCATGCATAGTAAAGTTTCAAAATAAAATATTACAATAAAAATTTAGTATATATAATTGGTAGAATAAATTAATTTTAGGGTTGGGAAGTGTCTCAAGATTTAATTTAATTAAAAAATTTTAAAAATTTAAATATAAAAATAGGTCAGTTCAACCATTTTTTTCTGGTTGAATTGTAAAAACGATTTTATGGGGTAACCGAACCGATTCTATGGCCGGTTCCCGATTCCCGATTCAACCAGTTGAATCGGTCGATTCAACCGATTCTCAAAAATAGTAAATTTAATTATAATTTTTTTTAATGTGAATACATTAAGATCCTATCTCATTTATAGTATGGCCTAATACAATTTATATTCATGCATAAGTTAAAATTATGAAAATATATTTATATTTTCTTATAGACTAATAGGAAGCTTGAATTGCTTAATCTTTTGGATCATTGAAATACATTCTTATTGATTCAATCACGAATCAAATTCTTATAAGTTGCTTGTTGCATATGTAGATAGTGATACACACCCATCTTTTTAGAATTCTGGAAGAATCTATCTTAATTTATCTACGTGAAGAAATATTATATATATATATATATATATATATGCACATTAACATAAAAAAGTTTGAGTGATTTTTTGGTGCACCCAAAATTCAAATTAATTTTGATCGCATCAGATTTCAACTACTGTTACCTGGTTTTATCTTTCACGAAGAGATCTACCACTCACCGTGCAAATCTCTTGATTGGCCGCTAGAGATGCAGGGTGCTTCTCCGAAAAAAGCGGGCCTATCTTCTCGCTGAAACTCGGGGTACACTGGTGCGTAGTGGTGTCATCACCAGATATAGTAGATGAGCGCTTCGCCACAAACGACATAGTCCTCTCAAAATGTCCCAACCTCATGGTGGATGAGTACATTGTCTACAACCATCGGACCATGGTGGGCGCCCCGTACAATGATTACTGGCGGAGGCTCCACAGCATCGTCGCCCAGGAGCTGCTCTTTTCTGCAAGTCTCAACAATTTCCAACAAATTCGGACGAGATGGATCGACTGGATGATGATGATGATGATGATGATGATGATGATGATGATGATGATGATTGTAGGGAAAATGTATTGAAGGAAGAGGAGACCGCAGGACATGATTTTTTCAAGCTGAGTACTACCTGAAGAATAACTGAGTACCCAAAAAAAACTGAGTAATACTCCAACAAGTCTAAATAATACCCAAAGAATATTCTATAATACCCAAAGAATAATTTATAATACCTAAAGAACAATTTATAAATGAATAATTAATTAATAAATAAATAATAAATGAGTAATACCGAAACAATAAATTATAATACCCGAGGAACAAACTAGTAATATCCCGAGTATAACTAACTAATATCCTAAAAACAAGTTTAAATAATACCCTAAGAACAAGTCTAAGTAATACCCGAAGAACAACTCATCAACACCCCAAAGAACAAGTCTGCGTAATACCTCAAGAACAACTCACTAGTACCCCAATTCACTAATACTCCAATAACAAGTTTGTAATGCCCGAAGAACAAGTTAGTCATAATATACTAATAACAACTCACTAATACCCCAAAAAACAAGTATAAGTAATACCCCATAAATAACTCACCATTACCTCAATTGCCAAAAAATACATAGTGCGGCATGTAATATGTATTTTTTCAAAAAATTCAAATTAAAGTCAAAATTAAACCTAAAATCAAAGTGCATCCTATGCACTTGGGTGCACACAAGTTTTTGCGAAAGGGTTTAGATTGAAAGGTGACACAAAAATGAAAATTGAAATATCAACCACTCCCACTGTCTACTAAATTTATGCAATATTTTCTTTTTATCCATCCACAAAAAATTTGCATTTTTCTTTTATAAAATCAAAGTGCATTCTATGTACTTGGGTGCACACAAGTTTTTGCGAAAGGGTTTAGATTAAAAGGTGACACAAAAAATGAAAATTGAAATATCAACCACACCCCCTGTCTGGTAAATTTATGCAATATTTTCTTTTTATCCGTCCACAAAAAATATGCATTTTTCTTTTTTAGAAATCATCACCTTTATTATCACATTCACAACCAATTATTTTATTTATAAGTAGATCCGACAATACACTTACAATACTTTTATTTATCTTTTTTCTTAAAACTCGTGCAAAAATAATGGAGCACAAATTTAGTGGACGGGGAGTATTATTCAAATTACTTTATAACTGCAAGAATTATGAATGAGTGAATGAAAATAGGACTGAAAACTTTTATATTTAAAACAGAAAATACAAAATTAGAGATTATGCATCCAAAAAGCTTTTAAGATTTTACCTTTAAAGACTATTTATATTTTTATAAACTAATGTCAATAAATTTATCATTAAATCATACAATAAAGTAATTTTTTAATATTTTTTATGGATATAAAAAAATTGACAATAAAAATTAATTTATATTTTGGGCAGAAGTCATTTTATTAGATAAATATATAATTATATTAATATATAGATAAATAAATATATATTTAAAAAATAATAATGTAATTTATATAATATTAATAAATTAAATAAATATGATGTAGGTGCAAGGGTTGAACCTCGTACCCAGAACAAGAAAAGAAAGATTAAACAATCTTAGCTACATGATATAGTACATCAACAATTTCAAAATTTTACAAAAAAAAAAAATTTGACACAAGATTTTGTTATTATATATATATATATATAATAGATTGTTGATATTTTTCATATTTCAGACAATAAATATTTTATGATTTATATTAAAAAAGTAAAAAGTAAAAAATATTTACAAATTGAGCATAAAAAGTGATAAATATACAATAATTTCAAAAACTAAAACCAGCAATTGGATGAAAAATCTTTATTTTTTTGGAAAAAATCTTTATTTTTTTGATGAAAATCTTTCTCTACATATATATTATTATTATTATATATAACAAAAAAAATTGGTTAAATTGGCCCAACTTTAAAAAAAAACTTTTTTTTATTGTAAAATTTTAGATATACTATATTTTATGGCTTAAATGGTTTAATTTTTCTCATCTTACTCTAGGTACAAGGATCAACGTCTTGCACTTACATTATATTTTTTAAGTTTTAAAACTATATAATTTATATTATTATTTGTTAGATATATATTTATTTATCTCGATATATAATTGTAAATTTATCTAACAAAAAAAAAATTCTGCACAAAATGTAAGTTAATTTTTAATATCATTTTTTTTTTCAAATCAATAACAAAAATTATTGAAAATCACTTTATTATTTGATTTAATGATAATTTATTGGCATTAGTCTGTGTTATTAACGATTTATCGGGTTATATGGGCATATTTATATGGCTATAGGGTTATCCTCGATTATCGGATAACAAATAATAATATGAGAATAAAAAAATAAGAACAATAACAATGGGGGAGGAGCTTGAGATCCCCTCCCTAGAATATGCTTTGAGTGTTCTCTTGAGAGCCCCCTAGCCTGTTTGTGTGTTACTCCATGAATTTAATCCTTTACAAATGAGGAGGATGTCTTCTATTTATAGAGGGTCAACCATAAAAGACCTAATTGCCCTTTAGGATTGAGCCTATTACAATTAAGCATAATAAGGCCCTACACTATTACATTAAAGGAATTTGACCCATTTGGGGATAAATCCAGATTTCGGTAATCCCTGGTTCGGAGGCCCAATATCGTATAATTATGGTCACAACAATATTTCCCAAGATCCGGCTTTCACTTCAGTCGGAGTTTGATCTTTAGGCAATGCTCTACTCTGTATCCTCATTTTCCACCGAGCTGGCAGTCTCGCTTTCAACCCCCCGAGTTGGCTAGCAGGATGACTTCAATACTGTTGGTCCCAAATAAACAGTAACATGTGTATGGGGGGAATACACCAGTGAGTACACATTTTAAAAGTGTAGTTTTTACAGCAGACTTTAAGAGCACAGGCTACCTTTTTAAATTATCAGTGGACTTGAAGGTCCCCTGATAAGTGGCCTGTGTGTTTGATCAATGTATTAGTTATGCAGCGGATTAATACAAAACCTTTTGAAAGTGTTAACTCACACAAAAGAATAAAGCACACAAGACACAAGGATTTATAGTGGTTCGGAGTTAAACTCTCCTACATCCACTTTTCCTAATTTAACAGGAGAATTCCTTAACCACAAGAATTCCTTGTTTTAGAGTGCCATGGTGCACTGATCAAGAACAACTTCTCTTCATCTCTAGGATTTTAATTGAGTCCTAGTCCTCTCTAGATTTCAGACTGAGACACTCCTCAGCTTACTTTCTTCCAACTCACAGCCTTGAACCTATTTCAGTTTAAGGGCTTGAGTTTTCCAACTAAGGTTGAGATAACCCTTTACAGTGATGAGCAATATCTAGATTGGGTTATCTTAGTAGGCTTCTAAGAATATTACAGTGTAAGCCTAAATACAGAGTCAAGCTCTAAACAATGTGAGCACTTGAGAAACTAGAGTGATTTCGAGTGCTTGAGAATGTGATGAACTTTGGAGAGCTTTTAGATTTTCAGATGAGCTTGATAGTTTCTCGTACTTGGCTTCTTCTTCAACTCTTGTATTTATAGACTTAATTTGAAAGACTATCCGTTGGAGAGATAATTTCAAATTAAGCTATTTTGGTGTTCCAACGTTCTTCAAAATCTTTCTAAGAATTTGGAGTGGTCAAATATGTCAAATGTTGTAGTCCAACGTTCTTCAAGATCTTATTCAGATTTTGGATAGTCAATTCTTAAGCATTAATGGTTGAGAGCTCATTAAATGCCTGCTTAGAGTTAATGCAGCTGCCTTTGAAAACTGTGTGCCATCCTAGGTTGTTGGTTGCTTCTGAACTTGGTACTGACAGGTCCGTACATAGGTAGCAGCTTCTTAGTCCTCTGAGGTGCATTCTCCAGGAAGTGGGTGTATCTGCTAATCCTTCATCAGGCTAGTCTAAATAGATCAGGCTAGTTTCAACTTAAGTAGCCTGATTTACATTAACCTGTTTTCTGACTTCTTTATCATAGCCTTCTAACATTTTGGGCTAGATTTCTAAGTCTTAGAGATACATTCAAACATCAGGGGGGTCTTTGGCACCTTATCAAAACATTTTATAAGTCATTTCCCAACAATTTCCCCCTTTTTGATAAGAACAAATACCTAGTCTGTCTAACTCTTATCAGTGGACTTATACTTAGAAAAATTTGAATTTCAGAAGTTCCCCCTGAATGAGTACCTGCAGGTTAGTTGAGCAGTTTATAATGTAGTGCATAAGCCTAACAGATAATGAGATATTATCTTGGGCTCAAAATGATGGAAATTTTCATTAACTTTAAAAAGTTTGATTACAGTTTACATAATCCATACTATAATCAAAACACTATCCTGCCCAAAATGAAAAGAAAATACAAATGCAACTTTTTCTTCTGCTTCCTTCTTCAGTCCACCTGCTTCACAAGCTTCCAAAAGCTGGTTCCAATCTGTACTGGCTGAAAACTCTCTTTTTCAGTTCCATCTTCTTCTCCATAACCTCCTTGTTGTGACCCTTCAACCCAAGCTGCTCACAGATCAGCAACCATTCTCCCAAAATCTTTTGCATCTTCAACTCCCCACTTGCATCCATTGGGGGCATGAAGAGAATGGGGCCAGGGGCTTTGAACTGCTCTCCACCACTGTGCTCCTCTCAAGCATTCAGAATCCTGGGATAGAGAGCAGACCAGTTTCCACCATCTTTTAATGAAAGACTTCATCAGCCTCAACTCCAGCAAACTCACCTGTCACATAGAAGGAGTACGCAAACTCCCTCTTTGCTTCCTCCCAAGAGTCATTAATGTCTCTGGGAACCCAAAGATCTATGTGAAGAAACTTGGCAATAGGCTCACTAGCCTGACCCTGGCTCCTCTTAGCCTTCATTCTCCAATATGAGTTCCTTGCCTTCCTTGGTGGTGGAGGTTTCATCAGCTGACCACTCTCAATCAGTCTCCTCTTCTCCTCTGCTTTCTCCATGTTGTGCTCATCAAGAGACTTCCCTGCCTTCACAGCCTGGGCTAGGGGACTGAGAGTTGGTGTCCTGAATAGTTCTTCAGTGGACTGTACCTTTTCAGGCAGATTAGGTCCAAGTGAGGCTATTGGGATGGGGTTTTCTACTGCCAGTTCTCTTACTTCTTCTTCTTCCTGAGTAACCATATCTTTCCTTCTCTTAGTGGCCTGAGTGTCAGACACACTCCCACTTCTTTGCTCACTCCTCATTCTTTTCTCCCTTAAAATCTGTTCTTTGGCCTTTGATAGCCTGGTCTCATTTCCTGCATCAGCTTTCCCTTTTTTCTTTTCATGAGCAGTGGCCTGCATCCCTTCTTTGACAAGTGTTTCAACTTCCTGCCTTACATCTGCGATAAATTTCTCAAGATCAGGCCCTTTGCCTATTGATGGGCCTCCTAGTGGCCTGACCTGCCTTCCTTCTTTCCTTTCCCCCTTCTTTCTAACTCTTGTAAAGAGTTCAGCAAAAGCAACTGAGTGCTTGGCCGTGTCTTGTTCTACTACTCTCAGGGTGGTGAGGCAGTGCTCTGTCTTCTCATTGAGTGCCCTCAGGTGAAAGGCAGCATCCACTCCAAAGTCCGTGAACGGCTTTAGCTTTTCTTCAATGATTAGTGTTGATGGGCGAGCTACTCGAGGCAAATCGGGGAATCAAGATATCACCTAGGAGGTCGCCCGCGAGCTCGCCAGAGTGCCAAGCGCACCCCCGGGCACCAAATCGTAGGAGCTCGCCTGGGTGCTCATCTCTGAGCTCGCCCAGGTGCTCATCTCTGAGCTCACCCGAGTGTTCATCTCCGAGTTCGCCTATGAGCTCGCATGATAGTCTATAGGACCCCGATGGTGAGCTCTTTTTCCCTCGTCAAGTTATCCACAAGGGTGGTTTACAGCGAGGTTTTTAATGAGGCCCATCTAGTCTCAGGCATAGTAATAGGACGAGGCACAACATAAGGAGCAGTGCAAGGGACCAGGACGAGGGTTACGGACCCTCGTCAACACTGGAAGCCATATAGGCTCATAAGGTGCCGTCTCACACTAGCACATCTATAAATAAGACCTCTCTTGTAACTATTGGGGAGATTCCCACATTTTCACACTGTTAATACGACCCCTACTGCAATATTTCTCTCTCAAAAACTCTCTTCCTCCCTAAGAACATAAAATCATAAGATTATTGTTTGGTAGAATTAATTCGTTGTGAAGCCACATAAACAAACATCGATTAACAAATTCTATCAACAATTTGGCGCTAGAGGAAGGGCGAATCTGAAAAATTAAAAATTTCAAGAACAAAAAGCTAGGGTTTGTTTGAAGATTTGAAGATGTTCTTGATAAAACTCAAGAACACTTGAAGATACACATACATCTTCATCCCTCGAACGAAGAACCTGGATTTTCGGATAAAAACCCGAATTTTCGAACTTTACAAAATCTACCCGGGATAAGTTTTCAAACGCGCGCGTGTCTACGAATAAACTGAATTTCGGATAATTCGTCACACGTGAGGCTAGACGGAAACTTACGTAGCTCCACCCAAGCTGGACGACCTCCACCCCGACGACCTCCCTCCACTCCGGCGACCTTCAGCAAGTTACCCCCTCCGAAACCTAAAAATGGCTAACACTCGAGCCGCCAAGGGACAGGCCTCCGCAGCTGCGGGAAGGTCCAAAGGAGGTGACCAAAACCAGGCCGAGGTGGAGACCTCACACCAGGTGGTGGAGACATCACAACCACCTCCCCAGAAGACCACCGCAGCTCCGCGACCTCCGCGAGTTGCGGTGACCCAGGAAGACTTGGCCCCCGCCCTGAGGGACCTGGCAAGCAACCCTGACGAGCTCCAACGCACCATCGCGACCTTACAGAGATTGCAGCAGAGACAGCAGGACGAGCTCGCCCTGGTACCCAGGCGAGCTCCAGCTGCCGAAGCTCGGGAGCGGACCAGGCCCACCCAGGGCACCCAGACCAGAGGGGATTATAGCTTCCTCCCCACCGAGCAGGAGGCGAGCTCGGCACACGCCTGCTAGCGTAGGGAGAGGACCGGCAAGGCCAAAATGGTGGAGGAGAATCCCGCTCCTTACACCGCAGGGGAGTCGGCCTACACCGGGGCATCTGGCACCCACCAATGACAGAGGAGAGAAGTCCTCCAAGGCCGCCTGGGCCCAAGATACGGGGAAAATGAGCGGACGGCGGCCCCAGCCGCGTCCCACGGGGACTCTGACCAACAACCACGCAGGTCCACCCACGAAAGGTTGAGGAGGCCTGCCACTGACCGACTAGGCCCCCATGGTAGACGCCAATTCCAGCCCGCCACTGAGAAGTCACCCCAGAGTGAGGCACCTAGGGGATGTGCATCCGCGAGACGCACGAACTTTGAGCAACCTCCGCCGGAGGTGACCCGTGATGACGAGCTGGCCCTCACTGAAAAAGGCTGTCGAAATGCTACAAGCTCAAGTGGCAACCAAGTCGGGCGGACCTGACGCCGCGACTCTCCCCACATCTCCATTGGCACCTGCCATCCTCCGCGCACCGGTCCAGAAGAAAATTCAGTTCCCGGTGATGTCCACGTACGAGGGCGAATCTGACCCGTAAGTCCACCTGGCCAAGTACGTGGACTTCATAATTTCGGTTGGCACCACCGACTCCACCCAGTACCGGAACATCCCACTGACCCTAGGGGATCGAGCTCACCGCTGGTTCTCTTCACTCGCCCCGGGGTCAATCTGCTCATTTGACCAACTCTCACGGGAGTTCCTGGCCCACTTCTCTAGGTTCGGATCCTACCTTACCCAGAAGCACCGACTCACCAACATCCATCAAGGCGAGGGTGAGATCGACCAGCAGTACCTGGAAAGGTTCGATAAAATCCTGCTAGAAGGCGAGCCGGTGAGCGAGGACACCAAGGTCGTCGCGGCGATGGCCGGACTCAGGAGGGGCACCGACCTCTGGAAGGAGATGCACCTCGCATGTCCCAACACTTACAGCGAATTCCGTCACAAGGTGGGGGTGTTCGTGACTATGCAGGAGGCACTACTGAAAGAAGTTAGTGCCCACGAAGAAAGGAAGCCCTATGGGAAGAAGTCTGGGGGCACCTACAAAGCTCCCCGGAACTTAAAAGCCTTTGGCGAGGGAGACGAGCTCAAAGAAAAGCTCAACCAGGTCCTCACTGTCTCCGTCAACCACGTCTTCACTGCCGTCAAAGGTAAGGTCATGCTGGAGGAGCCGAGGCGGATCCGCCAGGACCGCACGAAGCTCAACCCCAACAAATTATGTGCCTATCATCAGGCCATCGGCCACTTCACCAGCGAATGCCGAGACCTCCTCAAGCAACTCTGGAAATTTTACGAGGATGGGAAGCTGGCCGAGTTTGTGAAGGCCCTAGCCAAGAGGCCAAGGTTTGAGAGGAGGGCTACCTCCGATGATGAGGAGGAGGAAGCGGACCAACCTGGTCCCCATAACAGATGGAGGGCACCTCCCCAGCCTCAGCAAAACATGGAGCCCACCCGGGAACTCTTGGTTCTCGAGGAGGAGATCGGAGCTGCTGGAGGTCTCCAGGACAAGGGATCCTCCATATCCAGGAGAAAGAGGAAGGCCGAAATCCAGGCCATAAACCAAGTCCAGGAGGGCAGCTCCGGCCCCAGGTCCGTCTCGCAGCTTACTGATGAGCTGACGTTTTTCTCGGCGGACCTGGAGGGGGTACTGATGCCCCACAATGACTCGTTGGTGATAACCGCCAACATCATGAACGTCAGAGTTCACAGGCTACTTGTGGACACCGGCGCATTCACCAACATTCTCTTCAAATCCACCTTGGATGCCTTAGGTGATTTTGAGTCGTATCTGGAACCTAGCAACGCTAGGATAGTGGGGTTCGGAGAAGCTGTAACCGTCCCCCTAGGTAGTGTTAGGTTGAGTGTCCAGCTTGTATCGGCTGAGAATCCCGAAAGGAGACTGACTAGGCTCATAGATTTCCTTGTTGTCGACCAGCAGTCCTCCTACAACGAGTTCCTTGGCCGCCCATTTATTAATGAATTCAAAGTGGCATGTTCGACCTACTACTACTGTTTGAAATTCCCAACTCCAAAAGGTGCCGGAACTATAAAAGGTGACCAGAAAAAGGCCCGAGAGTGCTTACTCCAAATCAAAGACGGCTGGGTCAAAAAGTCTGTTAAGCAGGTCCACATCCTCGAAGAGGACTTACAGATCCCTACAGACGAGCCAAACATCCTAGACGTCATCTCAGTCGAAACTGAGATGATGGAGGAAGGCGATTTGTCAGAAATCAGCCAAGGCACTGGACCTGTGCAAGACACACAACCGACACCAATGGAAGATTCGGAAGGAACCCAAGTGTTGAGACCTGCGCAGGAGTCAGTACTTACGCAGGAACAACAACCTGCTCCCATGGAGGTGGTCGAGAAAGCCCAAGATGAGGGACCTGCGGGAGGTCAAGAACCAACACCGATGGACGTTGACCCAACTCCCCAAGTCACCCCGCCACCCCAAGTTGACAAAACTCCGGAGGTACTAACAACTGATGAACCTACCCAAGCTAAAGGCCAACCTGATGACCTCGAACCGCGCATAGGTCACGAACCTGCGAAGATTTCACAAGAAGAGTGGGATGAGTTCATCAACGACCCGAGGTGGAAAAGTCAAAAGAGAAAAGCCACCCCATGGAAGAATTGACGGTACTCCCGGTGGACCCGGAAAGGGACTTAGTACTTTTCATCGGTTCTGAGTTACCTGAACCATACCGGTTGAGGATGGAGCTGTTCTTAATGACCAACCTGGACGTGTTCGCCTGGTCCCACGAAGACATGACGGGGATCCCGTTGGAACATGCTTGCCACAGACTTAACATAGATCCGACGAGAAGACCCGTACGCCAAAAGCGGAGGAAGTATGGGCCAGACAAGTACGCAGCTCTAACGGTTGAGGTGGAGAAGTTGTTAGACAACAAGCTCATCAAGGAAGCTTTGTGTCCGCAGTGGGTTGCAAATCCCGTCCTGGTGAAGAAACACAATGAGACGTGGAGGCTCTACATTGACTTCACGGACCTGAACAAAGCATGCCCGAAGGACAACTTCCCACTGCCTCACATCGACTAGCTGGTGGATAGCACCTCAGGCCATGAGATGATGACATTCATGGATGCTTTTGCTGGCTATCACCAGATAGCTCTACACCCAGATGACCAGGAACATACGGCGTTCTACACCAACAAGAACATGTATTGCTGGGAAAGGATGTCGTTCGGACTCATCAACGCCGGAGCCACCTACCAAAGATTGGTGAACAAAATGTTTGACCAACATATTGGCGAATCCATGGAGGTGTACGTAGATGACATAGTTGTCAAGAGTCTGAAGAAGGAAGACCACCTGGATCACCTGAAACAGACTTTCGACATACTGCGCCAGTACAACATGAAGTTAAACCCCAAAAAGACCAGCTTCGGCGTGCACT
>JAPKLY010000512.1:217462-243236 GCA_026898435.1 Prunella vulgaris | reverse complement strand
AGGCCGACCAGCTGGCCATCTTTGAACTACAAAAAGCTCCTTCTGGGTGAGCTGCACGTGCCCGGCAAGCTAGATCTACTTGAAATAAAAATCAAGAGCTACAAAAATGGAGCTCCTTCTGGGCTAGCTCCACAACCCGGTGACCTATCATAACTCGGAAAATAAAAACTAAACTAGGAAAGCAATAGAAAAACCAGCCTAAGCCTCGGGATCGGCGACCTCTGGAGCAGGGGCGACCTGGCTGATGGGAAGGGCAAGCTCGACATCCGAGGTGATGTTCCCAAAGAGTCCACTGGTGTCGAGCTCACTTACATTGATCATCGCGTCCCCGCAGACCTCCTGCATCTGCTCCATTGTCGGCGGCACCTCGCCTCCAGCATCCCCCTCAGCACCCTCAGCCTCCTGGGCAAGGTCGGTAGTCAAGACCTGCTTCGTCTGAATGATGTTGAATTTTTGACGAGCAGCGTCAAGATTGATCCCATAACCCGCGAGGTCTCCGATGTTCAGCTCCGTGCCGGGGGGGATCAAGGACTTCTCCAAGCAGTCTTCGAACTCACTGACAATGGCTTCCCACTCACTATCATTATTAATCCGCGCCCACTAAAAGGAGCGGATAACCTCAGCGAAGCATAGCATGAAGCCCTTGTCAGTGGAGACCACCTCGGCGAGCTCCAATGCCTCAGGCGTGATGGAAACATCGGAGCGGCTCTTAAGCTCGGCGATCTCTAGGGCCTTGGTGGCGACCTCCTCCCGCAGCCTCTGACACTCTTCTAAATTCCCTCGGCTCTGATCCCGAAGGAGCCCTACCTCAATCCGGGTCAGAGCGAGCTCCTCATCCCGAGTGGCAAGTGTTCGGCGAGCTTCTTCGAGCTCGGCCTGTTGTTGGCGGAGGTCGGCTTGAAGTTTCTCTGCTTTCTTAATGGCGAGCCGCTCCGCCTCGAGTGAGGCCTTCGCCTTGGTCTCCGCCCTCGCGAACTCTTCGAGAGCCTTCTTCCGCTCGTCACCCACCTTGGTGAGCGCCCTCTTCGTATCGTGGCAAGCTCTGTCCGCGGCGGTGATCTCATCGGTGACGAGCTGGGCCACCGCCATCGCTGCACAGGCATAGTGCATCGCCAACCTCGCCTTGTCGGCGGGCTTTTGCCTCTCGATCATGGTGAGCTCCGAGGCAGAGAGGTACTTAGGGGCCTCATTAAATATCCGGCGAGCTGACCCCTCCGGAAGATCCCTTGACGAGCTCAAGGCTTTGCACCGCTCGGCGGTGTGAAGAGATTCAGGTCGTTGCGGGAGCTCGGTGGGTGTATACCTGCACATGCTCGAATCAGTTAGCAAAAATCATGAAAATGACAATGGCTTCCAACTTCAAAAGAGGTCGCCCACTTACCCGAACCTATCAGGGTTGAGCCCGAGAAGGGTAACATCCCGAATAGGGACCCCGTAGGGAGACGACGAGTGCGCACTCTGAGGAGTTGGAGGCGCTTGGGAAGGTTGAGTAGCGAGAGCTCGCCCTGACCCTGCTGGGGTTGATCCGGAGCCGCCCTCAGTCCTAACTCGCTTGGCGGGGCGAGCTTCTTCTTCACTTACTTGCGAGCCATCCCCCCGGTGGAGAGCTCGCCTCGTCTGGTGGAGTGGAGGGGGTTGGGTGCCCCGTTCAAGGTCCAAACCTCGGCCCGCCCCTTTCTTGGCGCTGGCGACCTTCTCCTTTGTTTTGGGAGGTGCCGAGGTCCTCTGAGAGCCAGAGCCCCCAGCCTTATCAGCGGCTTTGGCGAGCTCCAACTTCTTCGTGGCGTCCAAGACTGCTCCCGAGGGGATGCCTTCCCTTCCCGGACGAGGTTTACCCATCCTCAGCTGCCGAGCTAAGAAGTGGTAGGCTTCAGGAACTTCAACGGACGGGAGCTCGGCAGTGGGACCTACACCTGCACGATAAATGATAAGTAAATATGGCGATCTCGACGTATGAGGCAGCGAGCTGTGGGAACTTCATAATGGAAAAAGTTTAAAACCTTGAGCAGCGAGGTGGTGTGGCGAGGTGATGAGGCCGGCGAGCCTGTGGCAGTGATGCTGGCACAAATGTTCGATCTCGTGATCTTTCTTTTCTCGCAGACAACACACTGTCCGCACGAACTCGAAGCCAATTGAAATCTCCGGCTTCCCACGGCTCGACTTGTGGCGCTTCAAACCTGCAAAAAGATAGATTAGGTCAGTAATCTAATCCAACGCACACACGCTAAGGAATGCCACCTACAGCTCGCCTCCCCGTAAGTCTCGAGAGTAGGGATGCGCCCTCCATGACCATTAGAAGCTCGCCAGTCTCCCCCAATAAAGAAGAACTGCTCCTTCCAGTCCCGAATTTTATTGGGGAGGTCGCCTAAGAATTTTCCCCCCGGGCGAGCTTGGAAAGAGTAATATCCTTTCCTCTCCCTCACTTGTCGGATCACATTGAAGAGTTCGCTGATCTCCCCCGTGCTCAGCCGATTTTCATAGCCCTCGAGACCGAAAATGGTCAGAGCTGCCAACAGATTACTCCATGCGTTCGGAGTAAGTTGTGTAATGGCGAGGCCCGTGTCCGCCAGAAACTGCCCGATGATAGGGTGAAGGGGGAGGGTGAGCCCGGCCTTCAGAGTCTGATAGTTCATGGCTGTGAGTCCGGTAGGGGGGAGGTCGGCTCGCTCTTTCTCCTCAGCGGGGTACATAAATATATCCAGCGGAATACGGAACCGCCTCCGAATATCCAGGAGGGCAAACTCACTGACGATGCTCTCCACCCCGTTTGCCTTGAGGTCTGATTTGCCAGCGGCCTTTCGGATTGGAGCTCACCGGGGTAAGGGGAAGCTCGCCCCGTGAGCTCTCACATATTCGTTCCAGTCGAACTCATTCAGGACCTCGGTGGAGATTTGATGTTCCGGAAGCTTGGGAAAGGGAAAGTCGATGAAACGGAGATATTCATAAGTGACCTCCGTCCCCATATCCTCGCCGACCTTGCGGGCTAGCTCGCCAGCAATGTTGCCGGCCCCAACCTCGGCTACCTCCTCCCAGGTATCGGTCTCGGCGACCTCTTCTTCGTCCAGGGTCGTGGCTCCCCCGGGAGCTCGCTCAGAGTAGTCCCAGAGCTCACGGAGTGGGGATTGCTCGCCAGAACTAGTAGCCCGCTCACCAGAGTCAGAACGAACTGACCCCAGGAGCTCGCCGCTGTCCGGGAAAGTTTTGGAGCTCGCCCCGGAGCCCGAGGAGATGATCACAGGTGCCGCTTGGGGATTTGGGCAGTCATCGGTCATTAGTCCTTTTCCCAAATCACGATTCAGAGGTGTGCGACTCGAAGAATTCTCAGACATGGTGTAGGCGTCCGGAAAGTTTTGGTTTTCAACAAAAAGAATTTGAAACAAGAAAGAAGAAAAATCTGGATTTTTACCTTGGGAGATGTTCAGAGACGCGTCTGAAGCAGAGAAACGATCGCCAGAAATGCGCTCTGAGAAGTGAAGAAGTAAAGTGAGGAATTTTCTCGATTTCGCCTATTTATAGACGTTGGGCGCGAGCTCGAAATTCCGGAAAGACCAGGGACCTTTTTGCAAAGAAGTTGAAAAGTTATTTTTAGAAGCGTGAGAAACGATACCTATGGGCACGTGTGCGACGCCTCGAACTCCACCCGCGTCGGTTTGAGAGATCGCCTTGCAGGAGCTCGCCCGAGAGTTCGCATACCAGCTCGCCCACACATGCCACCAGTCATGATGAAGGCGAGCTGGGGGGTAATTGTTGATGGGCGAGCTACTCGAGGCAAATCGGGGAATCAAGATATCACCTAGGAGGTCGCCCGCAAGCTCGCCAGAGTGCCAAGCGCACCCCCGGGCACCAAATCGTAGGAGCTCCTCTGGGTGCTCATCTCTGAGCTCGCCCGAGTGTTCATCTCCGAGTTCGCCTATGAGCTCGCATGATAGTCTATAGGACCCCGATGGTGCGCTCTTTATCCCTCCGTCCGGTTATCCACAAGGGTGGTTTACGGTGAGATTTTTAATGAGGCCCATCTAGTCTAAGGCATAGTAATAGGACGAGGCACAACATAAGAAGCAGTGCAAGGGACCAGGACGAGGGTTACGGACCCTCGTCAACACCGGAAGTCATATAGGCTCATAAGGTGCCGTCTCACACTAGCACATCTATAAATAAGACCTCTCTTGTAACTATTGGGGAGATTACCACATTTTCACACTGTTAATACAACCCCTACTACAATATTTCTCTCTCAAAAACTCTCTCCCTCCCTAAGAACATAAAATCATAAGAATATTGTTTGGTAGAATTAATTCATTGTGAAGCCACATAAACAAACATCGATTAACAAATTCTATCAACAATTAGATTTGTGGCTGCCTGAGTGGGAAGCACTGAAAGTGCCTGCCTGACCTGAGTTTCAACCTCCTCCTTCTGGGCAGTCTCCCTTCTTGTCAGATATTCACCCATTCATTCCATCAGGCCACCTGCCATGGCTGTGATTGTAGCCTCTATCAACCTCTCCCTCTCTTCAATGTTTTCTTTTCTGATTGCCACAATGGCCTGTGCATGAGCCTGTCTTTCTTGCTCTACACTGGCCTTCAGTTCATTGATCACCTTGGAGAGATGCATCTCCTTCTGATCCACATTACTTGATAAGTTAGTGATCAAAGTCAGATTAGAATCTTTTACCTGATCAAGGTGCTCATCCAGCACAGTTGTCTCAATGGATTGCTCTTCCATCATTATCTCAAGGTTATCCACCTTTCATGTCAAGCTTGTCAGTTCTTTCCCTTCAAACTTAGGCTCCACAGTAGCCTGAACAACGGTTTGAATTACTCCTTCAATATGAGCAATTGTTGTCTCGTCAGGGGAGGGCACAACTTCTGTCTGAGTCCCCTGTGACTCAGGTTGATCTTCAATAGCCTATCTTTCAGTGCCCTGACTCCCAGTGCCCTGGGATGTCCCCTGACTCGCACCAGCCTGACCCTCTTCAGTTGGGTTGGCTCCTTCATTTCCATCATCCTTGTTCTGTTCTTCAGATGACTAGTGCTTGGGCCCCTCAATCAATCTTGCTTCCTCTAGCTTCTTGGCAACCAGTTTGCTAAATTCCCATTCAGCTAATAACAGACTTGTTTTCTTCACTTGAGCAAACTCAAGTATCTCTCTCTCTTCCTTTCTCCAGTATGCTTCTCCCTTCCCCTTCACTGCTTCCAACAACTCATAGAGGTTGACCAGTAGCCTGACCCTCTCAAACTTTTCCTTGAGGGTTGGATGAGAGTTTAAGGCAGGGTATAGTTGCTCAATCTCAAAGCAGGCCTCCTCCTTCAGAGAGTCCAATTACGTGTACTGGACCTCCTCCTCATTTGCTACTTCAATGGATGGCAGAATGTCACTGCCCTGTGTGATAGGGTGTTGTGTTTTGGCTTCACTTTCAGGCTGTTGAGAGCCTTTAGTGGGGTTTTCATGAGTTGTGGGTTCAGTGGATGTGACTTTGGTTTCCTCAGTGGACTTTTGAGAGTCATCAGAGGCTTCTTTCCCTCTCTCTCTATCCTCTAATTCTGTCTCCTCCTCATCAGACTCTTCTGAGCTTTCTTTCCCTCCTCTCCTTCTTCTTCTTCACCCTCCTGTCCTTCTTCAATCCCCTTCAGGGCAGTGGTGGCAAGAAGGTGAATAGGGGACTTCATCCCTTCCTCTTCTTCTTCTGTGGATTTATCAGCAGATGAGTGAGCGGTGGATGTCTCAGAACTGCTGCTGATGGCCCTGCTTTCAATAAAGGCCTTCTTCACTAGCCTCCTTTTCTTTTTCTTCATTTCCTCCTCCTTGTGGGATTTCATCATTTCACTGGGCTTAAGTGCTCTCTTCTTGATGTTTACAGGGGGACTGTCCTCTGCAGAATCTTCAGTGACAGTGGCCTCCTGTCTTCCTTCTCTGGATGGAGCCTCTACCCTCATCTTGTCCAATAGTTTTTCAGAGTTGAACAAGATCTTAGCCTTGTTCCATGGTCTTGCATCAGGAAATGTGTACTTCAGGTTGAGTGCCTCAAGGATGAGAGAAACCTTTGAAGCATAGCACAACTTGTGCTCTATCACCATCCTTCCTTTGATCTCCTTAAGCTTGCTCCTTTCCTCCCTCAGATTTGAGATAAAGAACTCATGCCAGTTGAACTTTACTCTTTCAGTGGTGCTGACAATGGCTGCCATCAATCTCAGTTTGATCTTACTCACTTGCTCAATGATTCCTTGATTGGACAGAATGCATTTCCCAACAATCTCTGCCAATACTTCAAACTCAGGCTTGAGTAACTTCTTGTTGAAGTTTGGGACACACAACTCCTTTTTTAAATTAATGGTAGCCAGAAACTGCTCTTCCTCCCCAACCATTTATGTCCCTGGGTCCAAACCCTCATTTGGCAACCCAAAGATGTCATGCAGGTCTTCTTGTCTTAGCATAAACTTGTGCCTCTTCATCAGTGGCACAATGACATCCCTCCTCTTCTTTTCCTACCTTTGTTCACTCTTCTCCACCATGACTGCAGATCTGATGGAAGTGTGGCTTTTCTCCATATCAACAAAGAATTCAAGTACTTGTTTGTCATAGCACTTATTTGGGCCATTAGACAAGAATCTGACAAGACCAGCATTTTTGTCAAGTTCAAAAGCTCTTCTGATGTGGTATAGGTTGGGGTCAGAGAGAACTTTATGGTGGGTGAAACAAACAATTGGTTCACACCAAAAGTTTTTGTTGTTTGAGAGCTCTTTGTAATCTATGTAAATCTGGGCCATTGTATAGAAAGAGGGTGGTTGAATTGTAAGGGTTGATGATATGAGAATAATGAAATCGTGTGAATAAACTGCTAAGTGTGGAAGTTATTTATATTGTAAATCAAGGGTGGGGATTAAATCATAGGAGTTTTGATCTACGGTTGAGATGAGAGTAATAATTTGGAAGATAGAGTGTTTTAACTTCCCAAGTAATTTGTAATTATTACTAAAAGTAGAAAGTGGGATGAACCAGATCAAGGGTTGAGATTTAAAGATATGGAGGTTATAATCTGGTCTTTTCATGAGAAAATCATTTTCGTTTCATCCCCTGAGAAATTACTGCACACTTACTATCGCATTAAATGCGCCGTAGGCATGGATATCAATAAATTAACTGTCAGTCAGAGAATGTCTCAGGTTAGTTCCCTCAGTGAACTTTTCTCAGTCCAGTTGCCTTCAGTGGAGTGACTTCCACTGACTATCATTAGGTCTGAAGGTGTCAGTGGACTTGATTAGCTAAGTCTACTGTTATTGCTTGATCATTCCCCCTTGATTAGTATCCTGTGAATCTGTGAAGGTTGATTCATCCTGAGTTTGAGTAGCCTGATCAATTTCCTGAATCAGGATCAAGTAATCCTAACTCCACTGATAACTCATGAAACCTAGCTTCAGCCAGAGGTTTTCTGAGTATGTCAGCTCTTTGCTTGTCAGTGTAGATTTTCACAAGGCACACATCTTTCTTTTCCACATGATCTCTGATGAAGTGATGTCTTATATCTACATGCTTTCATCTTGTGTGAAGTACAGGGTTCTGTGATGTTGGTCCCAAATAGATAAAGACAGGTGTATGGGGGGGAATACACCTGTTAGTACAAGTACGCATAAACTTATTTGCTAAAACCTACATTGAATTAATATCATTGATAAATAGGATATATTAAGAGCTAAAACACAACGAATAACAAACCTTGATCTATTCATACACATTGTTCAGAATGCATTCGGCCCATTCTTGCCGCACTTGATTCATTTCATCCATGGAGTAAGATGCAGTTTTTGGGAACTACAAAAAAAATATGTATCTATATAAAATTCATTGAAAATAATTACTAAATATGAAAAAAAATAGAATATTACCAATGATTGCAGTGAAGCTATTGTCACTTATCCGTCAAATTGCATAATTCTGTCAAGTTTCTTCTTAAGGGAGCTCATGAAATAAAATTCTGATACTAAAGGATCGATAGTTGAGAGACATTTTGCCTAAAAAGATAGTGCAATCATATGTGTACCTTTGTGAGGCCAAGAGGAGCTGTTTTTGTGACTCCATACATAGCCAAACCTTTCGGTGGCTGGAGGGTTGCTATAGAAGTCACAAAAATGACCGAAGAGCCTTTCTTCAAGTGAGGGGCCGCTTCCTAAATTATATGATCAACAAAGTAAAATTGAATATATATCAACATTAAATTCAGAATTTTATTTAAAGTCGATATTTGATACTGAAGTGACATAATTGCAGCAGAAGAATAGAGCTTTTCACATTGATCTCCCATAGTTTGTCAAGGACTAATTCTTTGCTTTCCAGGATACCATCAACAGCAGGGTTGGCAGCAGCATTGCACACAATTACATCAATTTTTCCATATTTCTATATGCGAGAGAGAATTCAAAATCCAATTAATAGATAAGTCAAATGATAGAATCTGAGAACAGTAAAGTGGAAATAGTCCTAAAAAATTGTCAAATACGTTCCACCATTCAGCTTATAGGAACTAGTATATAAGAAATATGCATACATTGAACCATACCTGCAAATTGAATATTTGAAACGACTATTTGTCAAAAGGCTTTGGTAGCACATGATTTTGCACAAAAGAAAAAGAACTTCTATTAAATGAGTTTGCGGCATGCACTCCTGCAAAATACTTAAGTTTATAGTGTGTGGAAGTAAAATGCTATACACAGTTGACTTGTGATATCAAAGAAGTTCATTTTTAATTTTCTGCATAACTCTTAACCAGGCATACTTCCGTCAACAAACATCAGGTCAACTGACCCTCCGTTCTTAATATATCCTATTTATTGAGTAATGTACCTATGAGACTCTCACACACGTTCTTCTCAATGTGCATCACATCAAGAACGTGTCTAACATGAAGATGCTCCCAATACATTACCAAATCTGATTGTTAAGTTAATTAATGCAAACTTAAATTAATAATTAAAAATTATGTTTGTATAAGATTATCCTTCATAATTCTTTTTTTGAAATTCTTAAATTCTATCATTTGTACGGTCATAATTTAATATTTTAATAATCATATTAAAATTGTTAAAAAATTATTTTTAAATATTTTCTAATACAATTGTATAATCTAAAATATTTTATTTAAATACTTAATTTAAAATTAATATATAATAAATTTTTTAATCCCGTGTAGTAGGGAGTTATGTACTAATTTAGTATAATTAAGTAAATAATTCATAAATTAAATTTCGGTGGAAGAAATTGGGGAAGATTTTAGAGGGCAAGATTTTGGAGATTTTTTTAAAATATTCCAAATGTTAGTTAGAAAGTGTATTTTTAATTTTTTAAAGTGTTATTCAAAATATACTTAAAAGTGTTAGTTCAAATAGTGAAAGTTATTAGATAATAACTAGTAAAAAAATATTGAATTGAAAGAGTTATTTCTAACTTTTCTAAGCATTAATGTTTAAAGTGCTATTCTAGTCCTAAATTTAAAAAGTGATTTTCTAGTTCTAAATTTTAAAAGTACTATTTCAAAATAATATAAAGTGTTATATATTTTAATGAGTTAAAAGAGTTAAATGTACATTTGATCAAATATCATGTTACTACAACGGTCATCCACTGTTGTAGTAAATAGTTTTATAATACACCATATTATAAAGATATACAACATTTAGAAAACCGTTGTAGTATCATAATTTTTAATACATCACTTTTATGGTTATATACAATGGTTAATTAATCATTGTCTATAAGTTATTTTACTTATATACAACATAGATATACAATGGTTCAAAACTGTTGTCGTAAAGCACTTTCTACAACGCTGTTTTTATGAAAATATACAACGGCTTGACACCGTTGTCATTTAGCAAATTTTCCTAAAAACAACTTATATACAACATATATATACAACGGTTTAAAAACGTTGTAGTATGTTACTTTCTACAACGCGTCTTTTGTGGTTTAGACAACGTCTGACCATAACCGTTGTCTATCAGGAAAATCCTGCTGTAAAAGACAACCGTTCTGCTTTAGGCAACATGTTTTTTACTTTAGACAACATTTTTTAGCGGAATCGTTGTCTTTCCAGCGTTGTATAACATCATTTTTCTTGTAGTGTAAGGTGAGATAACCCTTTACAATGAAGACTAATATCTAGATAGGGTTATCTCAGTATGCTTCTGAGATATTACAATGTAAGCCTAAATACAAGATTGAAATCTAATCAATGTAAGCACTTGGGAAACTAGAGTGATTTTTGAGTGCTTAAGCTTTTCAGTCTTTCAGTAGAGCTTGGTAGTTTCCCGTACATAGCTTTTTCTTCAACTCTTTTATTTATAGACCTAAATTTGAAAGACTATCCGTTGGAGAGATAGTTTCAAATTTAAGCTATTTGGTGTACCAACGTTCTTCAAGACTTTCTTCAGATTTTGGATGGTCAAATCTGTGAAAGTGTAGCAGTCCAACGTTCAAGAAATCTTCTTCAGATTTTGGATGGTCAACTCTTAAGCATTCATGGTTGATAGCTCATTAAATGCCTGCTTAGAGTTAATGCAGCCACCTTTGAAAACTGTGTCATCCTAGGTTGTTGGTTGCTTCTGAACTTGGTACTGACAGGACAGGCTTTGTGTCAGATCCGTACTTAGCTGGCAGCACCTTATTGGCCTGTCTTAATGGTTCCTCAGTCCAGTCTAACGGTTGCATTGAAGTCATCTGTCTTTTCATCAGGTGACTTGGAACATTCTCTTTGCTGCATTAAACACTTCATTTATGTGCTTGTTGCTTCCTTATTAAATGCTGAAGGTATTTAATACATCAGGTTACTTATCTTCAAGGGAGTCCTTCAGTCTGCTTGGAGTTAGTCTTATGGGGTGCATTCTTCTGAAGGTGGGTGTATCTGTTAATACATCATCAGGCTAGTCTTAGGGTTCATCAGGCCAGTCTCTATACATCAGACTAGTTTATCAATAAAGTGGCCTATGACTTTACAACCTTATATTCTAAGTTTTTATCATAGCCTCTAAACACTTTTGGGCTAGATTTCTAAGTCTTTGTAGACATATTTTTACATCATGGGAGTCTTTGGGTTTTATCAAAACATTTTACAAGTCATTTCCCAACAATTTCCCCCTTTTTAATAAGAACAAAGACTTATCCTGACTAGCCAATATCAGAGGACTTTTACTTAGCAAAAATTTATTTTCAGAGGTTCCCCCTGAGTATGTACCTGCAGGTTAGTTAATCAGTTTATAATAAAGTGCACAGGCCTAGCAGATAATGAGATATTATCTTTGGGCTCAAAAGGATAGAATTCTTCATTAATAGGGAATTGGTTACAGTTTACAACTTTAGACTATAACCAAGAAAACTATCCTGACCAAATTTATCAAAAAAAAAAACTTTCAACTTCTCCTTTCATCAATGCACTTGTCTTCACAGGCTTCCAAAAGCTGGTTCCACCCCATATTGTGCAAACACCATCTTCTTCTCCATTACCTCCTTGTTGTGTCCCCTGAGGCCAAGTTGATCACAAACCACTAGCCATTCATTGAGAATCTCCTGCATCCTCACTTCTCCACTGACATCCATAGGGGGCATAAAGAGAATGGGTCTAGGGGCCTTGAAAGGGTCTCCTCCACAGTGTTCTTCCCAGGAGTTCAGGATCCTGGGATACAGGGCAGGCCAGTTTTCCACCATTTTCTGATGAAAGACTTCATCAGCTTCCACTCCACCAAACTCTCCTGTGACATAGAAGGAGTACACAAACTCCCTCTTGGCTTCCTCCCAGGAGTCATTAATCTCCTTAGGAACCCAAGGATCTATGTGAGGATATCTTGCAATGGGCTCACTAGCCTGAGCCTGGCTTCTCTTTGCCTTTAACCTCCAGTAAGAGTTTCTGGGCTTCCTTGGTGGTGGGGGCTTCATCACTTGGCCACTCTCAATCAATCTCTGCTTCTCCTCCATCTTCTCTAGATTGTATTGATCAAGAGTCTTCCCTTCCTTCATTGCCTGGGCCAGTGGACTGAGTGATGGTGGCCTGAAGAGGTCTTCAGTGGACGGGACCTTCTTGGGTGGACTAGGTGCCAAGGATGCAATGGGCTTGGGATTTTGAACTGGGAGCTCCCTGACTTCCTCTTCTCCCTGATCAATTAATCTTCTTCTCTTAGTGCCCTGATCCTCAGAACTACTCCCCTTTCTCTGCTCGTTTCTCTGCCTCTTTTCCCTTAGGATCTGATCTTTTGCCTTTGAGAGTCTGGTCTCCCTACCAGTATCAGCTTTGCCCTTCCTCTTTTCTCCAACAGTTGCTTGCTCCCTATCTCTCAAAAGGGTATCAATATCCTGATTCACTTCTGACACAGCTTTTTCAGGATCAACCTTCTCTCCCACTTTTGGGCCTCCTAGTGCTCTGATTGGACTTTCTTCCCCCTTCTTGCTAACTCTCCTGGAGAGTTCAGCAAGAGCTATTGAGTGCCTGGCTGTATCCTGCTCCACATCCCTTAGATGTGTCAGACAATCCTCTGTTTCCTCATTCAAGGCCCTTAGATGAAAGGCAACATTAATTCCAAAGTCAGTGAATGGCTGCAACTTCTCTTCAATGATCAGGTTGGTGACCGCCTGAGTGGGGAGAACTGAGAGTGCTTGTCTTACTTGAGCTTCTATCCATCCATCCATCTTTTCCATCAGGCCCCCTGCCATTGCAATGACGGTGGCCTGAATCACCTTTTCTCTTTCTTCCAAGTTTTCTTATCTGATAGCCACAATTGCCTGTGTATGAGCCTGTCTCTCCTGCTCTACACTGGCCTTTAGTTCCCTAACTTCTTGTGAAAGCTTCATCTCTAGTCTGTCCACATTGCTTGAAAGATTAGTGATCAATGTTAAGTTGGAGCCTTGTACCTGTTCTAGGTGTTCATCCAGTATGGCAGTCTCAATAGACTGCTCCTCCATCAGGATCTCAAGATTCTCCATCTTGGCAGTCAGGCTAGCCAACTCCTTTCCTTCAGACTTGGGTTCCACAGGGGTCTGCACAACAGCCTGAATCACTCCTTCTATCTGGGCCACGGGTGTTTCATCAGGGGAAGGCACTAATTCCTTCTGAGTTCCCTGAGACTTAGGTTGCTTTTAAGTGCCCTGAGTATTAGTACCCTGACTCTCACCAGCCTGGGTCATCTCTTGACTAGCCTGCCCTTCCTCAGTAGTTTTGTCTGCTCCATCACCTCCATCATCTCCTTGATTATCAGTAGACTTTTCTTTGGGGCCCTCAATAAACCTTGCTTCCTCCAGTTTCTTGGCAACCAGTTTGCCAAACTCCCATTCCTGTAACAGTGTGCTGACTTTTCTTACTTGAGCAAACTCAAGTATTTCCTTTTCTTCCTTTCTCCAGAAACTCTCCCACTTTCCCTTTACAGCTTCCAATAGTTCATATAAATAGGCATCCTTGAGCTTCACAAGTAGCCTCACCCTCTCAAACATCTCCTTGAGGGTGGGATGGGAGGTTAAGGCAGGGTATAATTGCTCCAATTTATAGCAAGCCTCCTCCTTCAGAGAGTCCAGATAAGTGTACTGGACCTCCTCCTCATCAGCTACTTCTAGTGAAGGCAAGGCTTCACTAGCCTGAGGGACAGTGGGGTGTTGTTTGGCTACACTTTCAGGCTTTTGAGAGCCTTTAGTGGGGGTTTCAACTGTTGTGGGTTCAGTGGATGTTATTTTGGCTACCTCAGAGGACTTTTGAGAGTCCTCTAAGGCTTCTTGACCTCCTCTCTCTTCTTCTGTCTCCTCAGAGCTTTCATCAGAGGACTCCTCTGATTCCTCTTCTTCATCAGCTTCCACTTCCTCCTGCCCTTCCTTAATCCTTTTGCGGGCAGTAGTGGCAAGTAAGCGAATTGTGGACTTCATCCCCTCATCTTCTTCCTCATTAGACTTCTCAGCTGATGAGTGTGTGTGAGAGGTCTCAGAACTGCTACTGATTCCCCTGCTTTCAATGAAAGCCTTTTTCACCAGTCTCCTCTTTTTCTTCTCCAACTCTTCTTCCTTGTGCGACCTCATCTTTTCACTGGGTTTCAGAGCCCTTTTCTTCAAGTTCAATGGGGGACTTTCCTCTCCAGGTTCTTCAGGGACTTTGGCCTGCTCTTTTCTTGCCTCATCAATGGGTGATACTGCTTTCATCTTCTCTAATAATTTCTCAGAGTTAAATAAGATTTTGGCCTTGTTCCAAGATCTTGTATCAGGGAAGTTGTACTTTAGATTTAGTGCCTCAATAATGAGAGACACCCTTGAGGCATAGCACAGCTTGTGCTCCACTAACATTCTTCCCTTTACCACCTTCAGTTTGATTCTTTCCTCTCTGAGACTGGAGATGAAGAATTGGTGCCAGTTGAACTTCACCCTATCAGTGGTGTCTATGATAGCTGCCATCAACCTGAGCTTGATCTTGTAACTTGCTCAATGCTCCCCTGGTTTGCTAGGATGCATTTCCCAACAATGTCTGCTAAAACCTCAAATTCTGGTTTTAGCAGCTTCTTGTGGAAGGTGGTAACATACTGCTCCTTCTTCTTAGTTATTGTGTCCAAAAACTTCTCCTCCTCTCCCTGCTTGTAGGTTGCTGGGTCCAAACCCTCGTTTGGCAACCCAAAAATGTCATGTAAATCCTCCTGTTTCAAGGTGTATTTGTGCTTCTTCATGACTGCTACAAGAATCTCTCTTCCCTTCTTGTCCAGCTTTTTCTCACTCTTCTCCATCATGACAAAGGATCTGATGGATGTGATGCTCTTCTCCATCCCCACGAAGAACTCAAGCACCTGCCTGTCATAGCATTTCTCTGGGCCTCTTGAAAGAAATCTATAGTGCCCAGCATTTCTCACAAGGTCAAGGGCTCTTCTGATGTGGTATAGGTGAGGGTCAGAGAGGACTTTAGGATGGTTGAAGCAAACAATAGGTTCATACCAAAAATTCCTGCTGTTTGACAACTCCTTGTAGTCAACATATATTTCAGACATTGTTTCTGAAGAGTGGATAAGTGTTTAGGGATGAGTTTGTAGGGATGAGGGTATGAGTAAGATAAGAATTGCAAGGGTTGATGGTATTGAGATCGTGTGGAAAACTGCTAAGTGTGGAGGTTATTTATACTCTAAATTAAGGGTGGGGATTAAACAAGAGGATTTTGATCTACGGTTGAGAGTGAGGCAATAATTTGGAAGATAAAGTAATTTAACTTCCCAAGTACTTTGTAATTATTACAAAATAAGAAAAGGTGGGTTGGATTAGGATCAATGGTTGAGATTGAAAGAAATAGCGGTTAAAAGTGGGGCTTTTCATGAGAGATAACTGCTCGAAATCATCTCCTGAGATTTTACTGCACACTTACTATCGCATTAAATACGCCATAGGCACGGTTACCAATAAAGTAACTGCTAGTCAGAAATTGTCTCAGTGGAGTTTTCAGTGGACTTTTGGTCATCCCAGTTTGGATCAGGGTAGTTAGCTCATCTGAAGCTCAAGCTACATCAGTGGACTTTGTCAGGTGGGTCAGCTGATGTTCCTTGATGATTCCCCCTTGAATAGTGACCTGAGAGCTTACTCTGAGTCAGGTAGCCTGATTAGTTTCCTGACTCAGGGTCAAGTAGACCCAACTCCACTGATAGCTCATGGAATCTTGCTTCAGTCAGAGGTTTTGTGAGTATATCTGCACTTTGCTTATCGGTGTGGATTTTTGCAAGGCATACATCCTTCTTCTCCACATGATCTCTGATGAAGTGGTGCCTGATATCCACATGCTTGCATCTTGTGTGAAGTACAGGATTTTGTGATATAGCAATAGCACTATTGTTATCACAGAAGATTGGTACTTCACTGGCCTGTATGTTGTAATCAGCTAGTTGTTGCCTTATCCATAGAATTTGGGCACAACAGCTTCCAGCAGCCATATACTCAGCTTCAGTGGTGCTTGTTGCTACTGAGCTTTGCTTCTTTGAGAACCAAGATATCAGTTTATTTCCAAGGAATGTACAAGTCCTAGTGGTTAACTTTCTGTCTATTTTGCATCCTCCATAGTCAGCATCAGAGTAGTCTGTTAATTCAAAGTTATCATCAGAGGGGTACCAAAGTCCCATATTGACAGTACCCTTGACATATCTCAGAATCTTCTTGGTGGCTTCTGGGTGACTTTTCTTTGGACTAGCCTGATATCTTGCACAGATCCCCACTGCATAAGTGATGTCAGGCCTGCTTGCAGTGAGATATAGAAGAGATCCAATGATTCCTCTATAAGTAGTCTGATCCACAGCTTCTTCTTCTTCATCAGGTTCAAGCTTTGTATTTGTGTTCATAGGTACCCTGACTACCTTGCTTGAGCTGCAACCAAATTTCTGAATCAGCTCCCTTGTGTATTTAGCCTGATTAATGAATATTCCTTCAGGAGACTGCCTGACTTGCAGTCCAAGGAAAAAATTTATTTCTCCCATCATGGACATCTCAATTTTTCCTTTCATGAGATGTGAGAATCTTGTGCAGAGATCTTTATTTTGTGATCCAAATATGATGTCATCCACATATATTTGGACCAACAGGATGTCTTCTCCATGTGTGATTCTGAAGAGTGTTCTATCAACACTTCCCTTGGTGAAAACATGCTCCAAGAGGAACTGAGACAAAGTGTCATACCAGGCTCTTGGGGCTTGTTTCAGGCCATAAAGAGCTTTCTTGAGCTTGTAGACTTTGTTTCCTTCCTCAAAGCTAGGGGGTTGTTCCACATAGACTTCTACATTTAGAACCCCATTGAGGAAAGCACTCTTGACATCCAATTGGTAGACCTTGAATCTCTTGTGGGCAGCATAAGCAAGAAATAGCCTGATAGCTTCTAGTCTGGCTACTGGTGCAAAGGTCTCATCATAATCGAATCCTTCAACTTGGGAGTATCCTTTAGCCACCAATCTTGCTTTGTTTCTGATTATTACATCATTCTCATCCTTCTTGTTTTTGAAAACCTATTTGGTTCCAATGATGTTGGCATGCTTTGGTCTTTTGACAAGCTCCCACACCTGATTCCTTGTGAACTGGTTGAGCTCTTCTTCCATGGCAATGATCCAATTTGGATCTTTTAAGGCTTCTTCAATAGTCTTGGGTTCCTGTCCTGAAAGAAAGCAACAAAAGAGAGCATTCTATCCATAAAAACTTCTAGTCTTGACTCCTAGAATAGGGTCTCCTAGAATCTGACTGATTGAATGTTCAATCAACCAGTTTCTTTTGGATTGTCCTCTCTCAGTGGGGTTATCCTCAGTGGATATCTCCCCTTCTGGGATTGAGTCACTAGATTGGGCAAGTAATTCAAGAGAAAGGACAGAGGGAAGGAGTCCTGAGTCATTATTCAGGGTTGTTTCTAAGTTATCAGCACAGTTTAGTCTGGCTTCCCCCTGAATGTTATGCTCAGTGTCTGTCTCAGCTTGGCCAGCTTCTTCCTTGACAGAAGTTACCTGAGGAGCTGGGATTGGGTCATTCAGCTCATTTTCATCAGTGGGGATTTCCTCAGGCTGGTTTGACTTCTGAGAGCAGTCTTCTGACTCCTTTAGTCCAAGGTTGTTCCATGTCGGTATGTAGGCATCCACTTTCTTATAAGTGGATTTGTCCAGAGTCAGGTTAGTCATTTTGTCAGTGATTTTCTTTGTGGCCTGATCTTTCCTGGACTCAAGAGTAGATTCATCAAAGACAACATGGGGTGTTTCTTCCACAACAAGGGTTCTCAGGTTATATACCCTGAAAGCTCCACTGATTGAGAATATCCAAGGAAGATTCCTTCATCAGCTTTGCTATCAAAGGTTTTCAGTTGTCTTTTCCCATTGTTGTGAATGAAACACTTACAACCAAAGACATGAAAGTAGGATACCTGAGGTTTCCTACCATTCCATAGCTCATAGGGAGTTTTGCCTTGTGTTTTAGTGAGCATGGATCTATTCTGAGTATAACAGGCTGTGTGTATAGCTTCAGCCCAGAACCTTTTGGGAATTTGTGCATCAGCAAGCATGGTTCTGGCAGCCTCTTTTAGAGTCCTGTTTCTTCTTTCAGCTATCCCATTTTGTTGAGGAGTTCTAGCAGCTGATGTCTCATGGGATATACCTGACATATTACAAAAGCCAATGATAATGGAATTTATAAACTCAGTACTTTTATCAGACCTTATCTTGATGATTGATAGGTCCTTTTCTTTTGAGATTTTCTTGAGAAGTTCAGGTAGCCTGAGTTGAGTATCTTTTTTGCTAGACATGAATATCACCCAAGTGAATCTTGAGAAGTCATCCACCACAACCAATGTGTATTTGCTTCCATTGATGCTGGCTGGTGTGACATGACCAAATAGATCCATATGTAGAAGTTGAAGTATCCTGTCAGTGGTGGGAGTTGTCTTGCATTTAAATGAGGCTTTTATTTGCTTCCTTTCTTGGTAGGCTTTGCAAATGTGATCTTTGTTGAACACCTCATTTGGTATTCCTTCCACCAGGCTTAGCCTTGAGATCTTGTTGAGGGTCTTGAAATTCAGATGATTGAGTCTCATGTGCCATAGCCAAGTCAGGTCACTTGAGCTTTTGGCAATGAGACAGGTCTCTTTTGGGCATGTTCTCCAATCTGCAAGATAAACATTTCCTTTCCTAGACCCTGTTAGTAGTACCTGTGTATTTATGCATTCCTTACACAGCACAGGTTACTTGAAAACTCAACACTATATCACTTATCACAGAATTGACTTATAGAAAGCATATTATGTTTCAGTCCCCTGACATATGATACATTTGTTACCTGGACTGTCCCTATTATCAGGGTACCATAACCTTCTGTGATTCCTTTTGAGTTATCACCAAATGTGACCTGAGGACCCTTCCTTTCCACGTAGTTAGTCAGGAGACTTTGGTTGCCTGTCATGTGCCTTGAGCAACCACTATCCAAGTACCAGTCATCTTGAGGGTCCTCAACCTGCATAAAAATCAGTTCTTAGGTACCCATCTTGTGTTGGGTCCTATTTGGTTAGTTGTACCTTTAGGGATCCAAATCTGCTTAACAATCCTAATTGCTTTGGACTGGCTGATTTTTCTCCCATAAACATCTACATAAACAGTGGACTCCCTAACTTCCCTGGGAGTTGACTGTCTATAGGTGTCAGTCCTTTGTGGCACAAGAGACTTGTTATGTCTTCTGTTCCTAAAGGGCTTTGGTGCAGCTGGCCTCAGGTGCTATTGATAAGGAGGGATATAGTTTCTCTCATAGGACATATATGAGATTGGTTCCCTGTAGTGAACCCTTCTGTCAACTCCCCTGACAGAGAATTCAGGCCAGTTTGTCCTTTGCCTGGATTGTCTCCTGAGGGATGATCCAGGTTGAGGATTGGTGTACTGAACATTACCCCATTTGTTTCTGGAAGATTGATTCTTCTTGGGTTTAGTTCTGAGAGGGGTATAAGCTGTTCTAGTCCTTTCAGTGGACCTACTTGGCATTATCACCTCTTCAGTGGGTTCAGCAGGCCTTTTGCCCTTATCAAGGATCCTTCTAGGATTCACAGAGGACTTACAAACAATCTCTCATTACTGCTTGTGGGTGCAGTATTGAGTTGGCCTTCTGAGGAAGTGCATGGGAAGAATCCTATCCCATGTCTGCTGTCAGAGCTGTTTTGTAAACTCAGAATCTTCTCTATAGCAAGAGAAGGTTTATTGAGAGATTCCAGCTTCCTTAGCAGATGATCCTCAGATACCTTCAGCAAGTTTACATTGCTGATGAGGGTTTTTATTTGGATGGTTAGCTCATTGTTTTCACTAACTAGCCTGATCTGATAACTGGTTAGTCCCCTGATCAGCTCATCCTTAGCACTGACCTGACTTTTGAGTGTTTCCACATCATTGGTCAGGGCAATGGTTTGGGATGCTGAAGCAAGGTCTACCTCTATTTTAGATTCAGCTAGCTTGTTATTTTCATTTGCTAGTATCCTGTTTTCTTTCTCAAGAGTGAGGTATGCTTCTTGCAGCCTGGAGAAGTCAGCCAGCAATTGTTCTAAAGAGAACTGAAGTTAGAGGTCTCCTGCTGACTCTGAGCTAGGCTCAGGTGAGTGTGATATTAATTGACAAGGATGGGATTGTACCTCAGGTTCATCATTGGCCATGAGGCATAGATCATCATCACTGCTATCAGTGAACATTTCCTCAGATGAGCTTTCAGCCTCCTCATCTTCTGCCACCATTGCTCTTCTTTCCAGTCTCCTCTCCCTCTTGACTTGCCTCTCCTTCCTTTCCTTTCCTTGGAGCTCAGCTGAGGGCAGTCATACTGAAAGTGGCCTGTCTTATTGCACTGGAAGCATCTTTTCTCATCATCTTCACCTTCTTCTTTATCTTTCCTTCTGGTTTCAGATTTTGAGGTGGATTCCTCACTCTTGTTGTTTCTTTTGTATTCCTTCTCAGGCTCCTTTTCATTCCTCGGAGTGAAACTGGACTTCTTCTCCTTGCTGTCCTGATAATATCTTTTGTATTTGCAAAACCTTGATTTCAGCTTTTCAAATCTTCTTGCTAGGAGACTCATTTCCTCTTTCAGCTCAGCTTTGCTTTGGGATTTGCAAGGCTTGTTGGCCTTCTTGGCCTTGGCTGGTTCACTTTCAGAACTGTTTACCTTGAAGGCTACTCCTTTCTCAGATGAAGAGGGTTCTTCTGTAGCTCTTTTCCTGTTGAGATCAAACTCATAGGCCTTGAGTTCTGAGAATACTTGTTGCATAGACATGTTGGATAGATCTTTGGTATTCTGCATCATCACTGAGTAGACATCCCACCTGGGTGAGAGTCCCCTGAGAATTTTGAGAGTAACCTCCCTCTTGGTGTAAACTTTACCAAGGGAGTTTATCTCATTCATAATATCAGTGAATCTGCCATCAAGTTGATCAATGGTCTCATTTGATTCCATTGAGAATTGTTCATATTTTTGAACAACCACTGACAATTTTTTTTTTTTTATTTTGTCAGTTCCCTCACACAAGAGAGCCAGAGTGTCCCATATTTCTTTTGTTGTTGCACAGTGGACAACTCTACCCATGACAGAGTCAGGGATGGTTGTGTATAAAATGTTCATAGCAACAAAATTGAGGTTATGCTTCTTCCTCTCATCAGCAGTGAAGTTGTCTTCATCCTTAGGCCACTCTTCTCTAGTATCATTAATTTGAGCTTGTGTGATCCTAGGATTAGCAGCCATAAAGACAAAGGGGCCTTTTGTGATTACCCTTAGCATTTCATCATGCACACAAGCTAGGTGGGCCCTCATTCTTATCTTCCAGAAATCATATCCTTCTACTGAGAATTAAGGTAGCTTGTGATGTGCAAGATGATTAAGAGGATTGGCTCCCATGTTGGAGTCTGAGCTTCCAATAACATTGATGTGAGCTGCTCATGTGGCTGTGTTCCCTATGTTGATAGATCCCTCTGCTTGTGTAGACATGGTTTTTTAAAAAAAACTTTAAGAAATGTTAGTCAGATCAGTTCAAGTGACCACTTAATTGATATATCAAGGCAGTGGTTCTATGAACCCCTGCTCTGATACCACTTGTTGGTCCCAAATAGATAAAGATAGGTGTATGGGGGGGTATACACCTGTTAGTACAGTTTTTGCAAAACAGTTTACAGAGGACTTATCATAAGAACACAGGCCACTTATAAAATGTCAGTGGACTTGAAGGTCACCTGACAAGTAGCCTGAGGTTTTGATAAGTTTGAGTTGTGCAGCGGATTATTTTGATAAAACACTTGAAGTAATTAACTCACAAAAAGGCATAGGAGACACAGGGATTTGTAGTGGTTCGGAGTTCAACTCTCCTACATCCACTTTTCCTGATTTAACAGGAGAATTCCTTAACCACAGGAATTCCTTGTTTAAGAGTGCCAAGGTGCACTGATCAAGAATAACGCCTCTTGATCTCTAGGATTTTCACAGATTCCTAGTCCTCTCAGATTTCAGACTGAGACACTCCTCAGCTTACTTTCTTCTACTCACACCCTTTAACCTTCCTTGGTTAAGGATTTGAGTTTTTCCAACTAAGGTTGAGATAACCCTTTACAATGAAGACTAATATCTAGATAGGGTTATCTCAGTAGGCTTCTGAGATATTACAATGTAGGCCTATACAAGATTGAAATCTAATCAATGTAAGCACTTGGGAAACTAGAGTGATTTTCGAGTGCTTGAGCTTTTCAGTCTTTCAGTAGAGCTTGGTAGTTTCCCGTACATAGCTTCTTCTTCAACTCTTGTATTTATAGACCTAAATTTGAAAGACTATCCGTTGGAGAGATAGTTTCAAATTTAAGCTATTTTGGTGTACCAACGTTCTTCAAGACTTTCTTCAGATTTTGGATGGTCAAATCTGTGAAAGTGTAGCAGTCCAACGTTCAAGAAATCTTCTTCAGATTTTGGATGGTCAACTCTTAAGCATTCATGGTTGATAGCTCATTAAATGCCTGCTTAGAGTTAATGCAGCCACCTTTGAAAACTGTGCCATCCTAGGTTGTTGGTTGCTTCTGAACTTGGTACTGACAGGACATGCTTTGTGTCAGATCCGTACTTAGGTGACAGCACCTTATTGGCCTATCTTAATGGTTCCTCAGTCCAGTCTAACGATTGCATTGAAGTCCTCTGTCTTTTCATCAGGTGACTTGGAACATTCTCTTTGCTGCATTAAACACTTCATTTATGTGCTTGCTGCTTCCTTATTAAATGCTGAAGGTATTTAGTACATCAGGTTACTTTTCTTCAGGGGAGTCCTTCAGTCTGCTTGGAGTTAGTCTTCTGGGGTGCATTCTTCAGAAGGTGGGTGTATCTGCTAATACATCATCAGGCTAGTCTTAGGGTTCATCAGGCGAGTCTCTATACATCAGACTAGTTTATCAATAAAGTGGCCTGTGACTTTACAACCTTATATTCTAAGTTTTTATCATAGCCTCTAAACACTTTTGGGCTAGATTTCTAAGTCTTTATAGATATATTTTTACAATAGGGGAGTCTTTGGGTTTTATCAAAACATTTTACAAGTCATTTCCCAACATGTGATATTGCAATTGCACTATTGTTATTACAGAAGATAGGTACTTCATTGGCCTGTATGTTGTAGTCAGTTAGTTGCTGCCTTATCCACAGAATTTGAGCACAACAACTTCATGCTGCCATATATTCAGCTACAGTAGTGCTTATTGCTACTGAACTTTGCTTCTTTGAAAACTATGAGATTACTTTGTTTCCAAGAAATTGACAGGTGCCAGTGGTTGACTTTCTGTCAATTTTGCATCCTCCATAGTCAGCATCAGAGTAGCCTGTTAATTCAAAGATATCAACAGAGGGGTACCATAGTCCCATATTGACAGTACCCTTGAGATATCTTAGAATCTTCTTTGTGGCTTCTAGGTGACTTTTCTTAGGACTGGCCTGATATCTTGCACATATCCCTACTGCATATGTGATGTCAGGTATGCTTGCTGTGAGGTATAGAAAAGATCCAATGATTCCTCTATAGGTAGTCTGATCCACAGCTTCTCCTTCTTCATCAGGATCAAGCTTTGTGTTGGTATTCATAGGTACTCTGACCACCTTGCTTGAACTGCAGCCAAATTTTGTATCAGCTCCCTTGTGTACTTGGCCTGATTGATGAATATTCCTTCAGGGGACTGCTTGACTTGCAATCCAAGGAAGAAGTTCATTTCTCCCATCATAGACATTTCAAATTTTCCTTTCATGAGATGTGTGAATCTTGTGCACAGGTCTTCATTTTGTGATCCAAATATAATATCATCCACATAGATCTGAACCAAGAGAATGTCTTCTCCATGTGTGATTCTAAAGAGTGTCCTGTCAACACTTCCCTTAGTGAAACCATGCTCTAAGAGAAACTGTGACAGGGTGTCATACCAGGCTCTTGGTGCTTGTTTCAGGCCATATAGAGCTTTCCTGAGCTTATACACTTTGTTACCTTCCTCAAAGCCAGGGGGTTGTTCCACATAGACTTCTTCATTCAGGACCCCATTGAGGAATGCACTTTTGACATCCATTTGATAAACTTTGAACTTCTTGTGGGCAGCATAAGCAAGGAATAGCCTGATGGCTTCTAATCTGGCCACTGGTGCAAACGTTTCATCATAGTCAAATCCTTCAACTTGAGAATATTCTTTTGCCACCAGTCTTACTTTGTTTCTGACAATGACATCATTCTCATCCTTCTTGTTTTTGAAAACCCATTTGGTTCCAATGATGTTTGCATGCTTGGGCCTTTTGACAAGCTCCAATACTTGGTTTCTTGTAAACTGGTTGAGCTCTTCTTCCATGGCTATGATCCAATTAGGATCCTTTAATGCTTCCTCGATTGTCTTAGGTTCCTGTGCTGATAGAAAACAACAAAAGATAGCATTTTCACCATGAAAACTTCTAGTCTTGACTCCAAGGTTAGGATCTCCAAGAATCGGATTGATTGGATGATTAATCAACCAGCTTCTTTTGGATTGTCCTCTCTCGGTGGGGTTATCCACAGGGGATATTTCATCAACTGGGATTGAGTCACTAGTTTGGGCAATATTAAGTAAGTCAGGAGAGAGAGCAGAGGGAATGAGTCCTGAGTCATCATTCAGGGTTGTTTCAAAGTTATTAGCACAGTCTAGTCTGGCTTCCCCCTGAATGTTATGCTCAGTGTGTGTCTCAGCTTGGCCAGCTTCTTCGTTGACAGATGTTACCTGAGGAGCTGGGATTGTGTCATTCAGCTCATTCTCATCAATTTTGATTTCCTCAGGCCGGTGTGTTCTCTGTGCAGCCTCCTGACTCCTCTGTCCCTAGGTTGTCCCATGTTGGAAGGTAGGCATCCACTTTCTTATCAGTGGAGTTGTCCAAGGTCTGGCTAGTCATCTTATCAGTGATCTCTTTGAAGGCCTGATCTTTCCTGGACTCAAGAGTAGATTCATAAAAAACAACATGGGGTGTTTCTTCCACCACAAAGGTTCTGAGGTTATATACTGTGAAGGCTCTACTGATTTGGGAGTATCCAAGGAAAATTCCTTCATTAGCTTTGCTATCAAAGGTTTTCAATTTCCTCTTCCCACTGTTGTGAATGAAACACTTACAGCAAAAAATGTGTAAGTAGGATACCTGAGGTTTCCTACCATTCCATAGCTCAAAGGGGGTTTTGCCTTGAGTTTTGGTGAGCATGGATCTATTTTGAGTATAGCAGGCTGTATGAATGGCTTTAGCCCAGAATCTTTTAGGAATTTGTGCATCAGCAAGCATGGTTCTGGCAGCCTCCTTTAGTGTCCTGTTTCTCCTTTCAGCTATCCCATTTTGTTGAGGAGTTCTTGCAGCTGATGTCTCATGGGATATTCCTGACTTATTGCAAAAATCAGTAATAATGGAATTAATGAACTCAGTACCTTTATCAGATCTAATCTTGACAATAGAAAGATCCTTTTCATTTGATATCTTCCTTAGTAGTTCAGGTAGCCTGAGTTGAGTATTGTTGGGAAATCCCTTATGTTTTGATGACATTAAAACCAGCTGGCCTTGGGAAGTCAGCTGGTGTCGGATCGGATCAGACGAGGATGATCAGCTGAGGCTCAGATCAACTGAGGTCAGATCAGCTGAGATCCAGATCAGCTGAGGTCAGATCAGCTGAGGTCCAGGTCAACTGATGTCAGATCAGCTGAGGTCAGACCAGCTGAGGTGCAGAAATCAGACGAGGACAAAATCAGCAGAGGACCACCACCACCAGCTGAGGTCGTCTGAAGTTGTTGCATAGAAG
>JAPKLY010000512.1:189165-217452 GCA_026898435.1 Prunella vulgaris | reverse complement strand
TTTCCGCACACTAAGATCACGGCGCACTCAACTGATTGTAAAGTCAGCTGTTTTCAAAACAAGAAGACTCAAAGTCTTCTTTAGGGACCAACAAGTATCCTTCTTGCTGGACATGAAGATCACCCATGTGAATCTTGAAAAGTCATCAACTACCACCGGTGTGTATTTGATTCCATTGATGCTGGCTGGTGTGACAAGTCCAAAATAGGTCCATGTGCAAAAGTTGAAGTACCCTGTTAGTGGAGGGATTTGTTTTACTTTTGAATGATGCTCTTATTTGCTTCCCTTCTTGGCAAGCTTTGCAAATGTGATCTTTGTTGAACACCTCATTAGGTGTCCCTTCCACTAGGCTCAACCTTGATATCTTGTTGAGTGTTTTGAAATTTAGATGGTTGAGTCTTCTGTGCCATAGCCAAGTCAGGTCACTTGAGCTTTTGGCAATGAGACAGGTCTCTTCTGGACATGATCTCCAATCTGCAAGATGGGCATTTCCTTTCCTAGACCCTGTTAGTAGTACATGTGTGTTTGATGCATTTCTTACACAACACAGGTTACTTGAAAACTCAACACTATATCCTTTATCAGAAAATTGCCTTATAGAAAGCAGGTTATGTTATAGTCCACTGACATATGATACATTTGTTACCTGGACTGACCCTATCATCAGGGTACCATAACCTTTTGTGATTCCTTTAGAGTTGTCACCAAAAGTGACCTGTGGGCCTTTCTTTTCCTTGTAGTTTGTCAGGAGTCTTTGGTTGCCTGTCATATGCCTTGAGCAACCACTATCCAGGTACCAATCATCTTGAGAATCCAAAGAGTCCTGCATTGAAATTAATTCTTTGGTACCCATTTTGTGTTGGGTCCTATTTAGTTAGCTGTATCTTTTGGGATCCAAATCTGCTTAACAGTCCTAGTTACTTTGGACTGGCTGATTCTTCTCCCATAAACATCTACATAGACAGTGGACTCTCTAGATGCCCTAGGAGTTGACTGTCTATAAGTGTTAATCCTTTGTGGAACAGGTGGCCTGACATTCCTCCTGTGACTAGAGGGCTTTAGTGCAGCTGGCCTACACTGTTGTTGATAAGGAATGGTATAATTCTTCTCATACGGCATATATGAGGGTGATTCCCTGTAGTGAACCCTTCTGTCAACTCCCCTGAAAGAGGGTTCAGGACAGTTTGTCCTCTGCCTAAATTGTCTCCTAGGAGAGAATATAGGTTGGGGATAGGTGTACTGAACACTACTCCATTTGTTTCTAGAAGGTTGATTTCTTCTTTGGAGTTGACTCTTCTTGGAGTTTATTCTGAGAGGTGTATAGGTTGTTCTGACCTTTTCAGTGGGCCTACTAGGCACTATCACCTCCTCAGTTGGTTCAGCAGGCCTTTTGCCCTTATCATGGGTCCTTCTTGGATTCTCAGAGGACCTTACAAACACTCTCTCTCCACTGCTAGTAGATTCACTATTGCGAGGACCTTCTAAGGATGTGCATGGGAAGAATCCTATCCCATATCTGATGTCTGAACTATTTTGTAGACTTAGAATTTTATCTATAGCAAGAGAGGTTTTATTCAGAGACTCTAATTTTCCTAGCAGATGATCCTCAGATTCTTTCAGCATATTTACATTGCTGATTAGGGTTTTGACTTGGATTACTAGCTCATTATTTTCACTGGCTAGCCTGATCTGATCATTGGTCAGTCCCCTGATCAGTTCATCCTTTACACTGACCTGACTCTTGAGTGTTTCCACCTCATTTGTCAGGGCAATGGTTTGGGATGCTAAAGCAAGGTCTGCCTCATTTTCAGACTCAGCTAGCTTGACATTATCGTTGGCTAGCTTCCTATTCTCTTCCTCAAGAGTGAGGTATACCTCTTGCAGCCTGGAGAAGTCAACCATCAATTGTTCTAAGGAGAGCTGAAGGTTGAGGTCCCCTGCTGACTCTGAGTTGGGCTCAGGTGAGTGTTCTACTAATTGACAGAGTTGGGATTGTACCACAGGTTCCTCATTGGCCATGAGGCAAAGATCATCATCACTGCTGCCAGTGAACATTTCCTCAGAGGAGCTTGCATCCTGCTCATCTTCTGCCACCATTGCTCTCCTTTCCAGTCTCTTGTCCCTCTTGGCCTGCCTTTCCTTTCTCTCTTTAGTACTCAGCTCAGGACAATCATACTGGAAGTGTCATGTCTTGTTGCACTGGTAGCACCTCTTGTTGTCTTCATCATCAGCTTCTTTCTTGTCTTTCCTTCTGGAATCTGATTTTGAGGTGAATTCCTCACCTTTGTGATTTCTTTTGTGTTCCTTTTCAGGATCTTTCTCATCCCTGGGAGTGTACCTTGACTTCTTCTCCTTGGTGTCCTGATAGTACCTTTTGTATTTGTCAAATCTTGAATTCAGCTTTTCAAACCTTCTTGCTAGAAGGTTCATTTCTTCTTTCAACTCAGTCTTGCTCTGGGATTTGCATGGTTTATTGACCTTCTTGATCTTGGCTGGTTCAGCTTCAGAACTGCTTGCCTTGAAGGCTACTCCTTTCTCAGAGGAGGAAGGCTTTTCTGTAGCTCTTTTTCTATTCAAGTCAAACTCATAGGCCTTGAGTTCTGAGAATACTTGTTGCATGGACATATTGGAGAGATCTTTTTTATTCTGCATCATGACAGAGTAAACATCCCACCTAGGTGAGAGTCCCCTGAGAATTTTGAGAGAAACCTCCCACTTAGTGTAGACCTTTCCGAGGGAGTTTATCTCATTCATGATGTCAGTGAACCTGCCATCAAGTTGGTCAATGGTCTCATTTGATTCCATTGAGAATTGTTCATACTTTTGAAAAACCACTGATAATTTATTTTCTTTAATTTTGTCAGTGCCCTCACACAGGAGAGCCAGAGTATCACATATCTCTTTTGCAGTTGTACAATGAACAACCCTTCCCATGACAGAGTCAGGAATGGTTGTGTACAGTATATTCATGGCTACAAAATTGAGATTGTGTCTCTTCCTCTCATCAGCAGTGAAGTCATCTTCATCCTTAGGATCATTAATTTGAGCTTGTGTGATCCTAGGATTAGCAGTCATAAAGACAAAGCGACCTCTAGTAATGACCCTGAGCATTTCATCATGTACACAGGCTAGGTGAGCCCTCATTCTGATTTTCCAGAAATCATAGCCTTCTACTGATAATTGGGGGAGCTTATGATGTGATAGATGATTTAAAGGATTGGTTCCCATGTTGGAGTCTGAACTCCCTACAACATTGGTATTAACTTCTCTTGTGGCTGTGTTCCCTGTGTTGGTTGATCCTTCTGCTTGAGTAGACATTTTTGAAAAGTAAACTTCAAAAAGGGTTAGTCAGATCAGTTCAAGTGACCACTGAAGATATACCAAGGCAGTGGTTCTTAGAACCCCTGCTCTGATACCACTTGTTGGTCCAAATAAACAGTAACAGGTGTATGGGGGGAATACACCTGTGAGTACAGATTTTTAAAAGTGTAGTTTTTACAGCAGACTTTAAGAGCACAGGCTACCAATTTTATATTATCAGTGGACTTGAAGGTCTCCTGATAAGTGGCCTATGTGTTTGATCAAAGTATTAGTTATGCAGTGGATTAATTCAAAACCTTTTGAAAGTGTTAACTCACACAAAGGAATAAAGCACACTAGACACAGGGATTTATAGTGGTTCGGAGTTAATCTGTCCTACATCCACTTTTCCTGATTTAACAGGAGAATTCCTTAACCACAGGAATTCCTTGTTTTAGAGTGCCAAGGTGCACTGATCAAGAACAGCTTCTCTTGATCTCTAGGATTTTCACTGAGTCCTAGGCCTCTCTAGATTTAAGACCGAGACACTCCTCAGCTTACTTTCTTCCAACTCACAGCCTTGAACCCATTTCACTTTAAGGGCTTGAGTTTTCCAACTAAGGTTGAGATAACCCTTTACAGTGATGAGCAATATCTAGATTGGGTTATCTCAGTAGGCTTCTAAGAATATTACAGTATAAGCCTAAATACAGAGTCGAGCTCTAAACAATGTGAGCACTTGGGAAACTAGAGTGATTTTTAGTGCTTGAGAATGTGATGAATTTTGGAGAGCTTTTAGATTTTCAGATGAGCTTGATAGTTTCCCTTACTTGGCTTTTTCTTCAACTCTTGTATTTATAGACTTAATTTGAAAGACTATCCGTTGGAGAGATAATTTCAAATCTTAATTAAGTTATTTTGGTGTTCCAATGTTCTTCAAAATCTTTCTCAGGTTTTGGAGTGGTCAAATATTGTAGTCCAACTTTCTTCAAGATCTTCTTCAGATTTTGGATAGTCAATTCTTAAGCATTAATGGTTGAGAGCTCATTAAATGCCTGCTTAGAGTTAATGCAGCCGCCTTTGAAAATTGTGTCATCCTAGGTTGTTGGTTGCTTCTGAACTTGGTACTGACAGGCCGGTCTTTAGTGTCAGGTCTGTACATAGGTGGCAGCTTCTCATTGGTCTGACTTAATTGTTCCTCAGTCCAGTCACAACGGTTACATTGAAGTCCTCTGTCTTTTCATCAGGTGACTTGGAACATTCTCTTTGTTGCATTTAACACTTCATTTATGTGTTGGCAGCTTTCTTCATAAATGTTGAATAGCATTTAAAGAATCAGGTTACTTGTCTTCAGGGGAGTTCTTTCAGGCCGATTGAACTTAGTCCTCTGAGGTGCATTCTTCAGAAAGTGGGTGTATCTGCTAATCCTTCATCAGGCTAGTTTCAACTTAAGTAGCCTGTTTTACATTAACCTGTTTTCTTACTTCTTTATCATAGTCTCCTAACACTTTGGGCTATATTTCCAAGTCTTAGAGATACATACAAACATCAGGGGGGTCTTTGGCACTTTATCAAAATATTTTATAAGTCATTTCCTAACAAATACATTAATAGGTCGTTGATAGTTCCATTAAAGTATATCGCCAGAAAAAGCGGGATAAACATGCCTTTTAAGGCGCATCGCCTGAGAAGGCGGAATAATCATGCCTTTTGAAGGCACATTGTTTGAGAAGGCTGAATAATCATGCCGGTTAAGGCTCATCGCCTGAGAAGGCGGAATATTCATGCCTGTGAAGGCAGAATATTCATGCCTGTGAAGGCACATCACCTGAGAAGGCGGAATAATCATGTTGGTTAAGGCGCGTCACTTGAGAATACCGCCACTTAAGGCGGGATCATGCCTACGAGGAGGCACATTGCCATTTAAGGCGGGATCAAGCTGTGGGCTTGAATGGCTGTTGCTCGGCTAGAAATGTTATTTCTTGAGCGCAAGTCTTTTTGATAAATTATTTATTTTTCGAGGAAAAAGTTTATACGTTATCCACATTTTACTTGTTAGACTTTGTATGTTATCCTTTTTTTCTCCAATGTTTGCCCGTAAGAGAGATAAATAGCTCGTTAGGGAACTTTGTAAGGAATTACCCTTTGTGAGGATGATTAACTCGACGAGGGTGTTTAAAGTCGTTCTTCGCTAACAAAGTACAAGCTCGTGCGAGGAAGGTTGTGTCTCGCTACCTTTCAAGAAGGATTAAGCGAAAGTTTTTTTCTTGCTAACCTTTAAGAAGGTTTGCGTGAAAGCTATTGCTCACTAACTTTTAAGAAGGCTTGCGCGAGTTTGATAGAGACTTGCAAGCTCGTGGAGCTTCGATGTAAAATGTTCGGGACTTGCTTTTAAGATTTTTGTGACTTGCTTGCTCGAGGAGCTACGACGCAACATTTTTGTGACTTGCTTGCTCGATGAGCTATGACGCAAGATTTTTGTGACATTCTTGCTCGAGGAGCTACGGCACAAGATTTTTGTAACTTGCTTGCTCGAGGAGCTACGATGCAAGATTTTTGTGACTTGTTTGCTCGATGAGCTAAGACGCAAGATTTTTGTGACTTGCTTGCTCGATGAGCTACGACGCAAAATTTGTGTGACTTGCTTGCTCGAAGAGCTACAGTGCAAGATGTTGTAAAGAGTATTCTTCTGAAAATGGAAAAAAATTTCTTTTTTGTTCACAAGAAATTTTTTGTGCCCCTCGGAATTTTAAAAATTTTATCTATTAAAAGTGCTTTTGACATGTTCAAATAGATGCAAATATTTTGCTATGAATCAATGTGTTCTCATAGAGGATAATATTATTGAATTTTATGAAATTCAAAGTATAAGCAAATATTTTTATTTTGGAATTTTCCAAAATTATTTTTAGGTATGTGCATCGTAAGTCCCAACTTTTAATATATTCAGATTTAATGAAATGCAATATATTAAAAGGACGTAAATTGGAAATAACCTAATCACGGGGTGGGCAACAGGTCTTGCCCAAAGATACTCTGAAGTCGTCGAGAAGATTCCAGATGCCTTTGTGAAATTTCTCATCTTGATGAGGTAAAAATACAAGAGGCTATGAACAATAGTCGAACATTTATTCGAAATAGAAGCAATTTCGTTGCTACTAAGTAGACTACGAAATTGGCTTTCATCCATCCTTAAAAGTCTGATTCAGCTTTTCTCTGATCCCAAAATATTTTTTTGTAAGTAAAGGCCCAAAATAAATGAAGGCCAAAATATTTCCACTAATGGTCCACTGCAGGTTTAAAATGAGGACCATATACATATTTTCTTTAACCAAGTCCCAAATGAAGGTGGAAAATGTGGCCCATTTATTACTTACTCAAGAAATCCTGCATCTTCAGGTTAGAGAACGCCAAAACCCCCCCTTTCAATGAGAGAGAAAAATGAAGAGTGACATTCATGTGGGCAGATTCGAGCGGCTTCGGTGCTTCAAAAAATTTTCCGACTACGTGTGAACTCCTAGATAGGCAGTAAAATTTCACTCAAAAGTCAGGCCGTAAATTCTGAAATCAAGCTGTTATCAATGCCAAACTCGCATCATGGTAAAAACACCCAAATTTTGCCGAAAATCTGCCCACATTCGTGATGATAAGATTAGCAACATTTAGGTCCAGTAATTTCGGTTGATTAGGGGGCTCGCATGGCAGTTTGAGGCAAAATTGGTACTCTGCTAATTGAAGAACAGTTTCGGCATCTAATTCCGGCCAAGGCATGAAAATAGCAGGAGGTAATTTTTTAGCCAAACAGGGTAACATGCGTCGACGCCATGGGAACGTTGGTCAAAGCACACCTGGACGGTGGTAACGCCGACATCATCAGCGTTCTGAATGAGGATTTTGCTAGTATTTGACGGATTGGTGGCAGCCCTTCTTTTGTGAACGGCAAACATGTTGTTCTTTTTCATCCCCAAGGGGCTATCTTCCCGATATCTCTACTTCTAATCTGGAGTGGTGGTTAATTTTGATTCTAGATAGAGGCAGAGAAAGGGCATTTTGATATTTTCACAGGCCTAGAGGGGTGGTTGCGGCAATGGCTTTTTTATGCCCTTTTTATTTTTTTGTAAGATCTTTTTTATTTTTTTGGAGGCAGTAGAAGGTTCAAGGCTAATGAGATTCACGAGGTTCTGGGATTGCGAGGAACAAACGATCTCGCGTTCGTGGCGGCGAAATCTGCTCCGGGGCTCCGAGTGCAGTCTATTCATCCCGTTGACTGTCAAATTGAGTCTCTTACCAAATGGGGCAGGCTCAAGTCCCGGTGCTACAATTTTTTTATTGCAGTAGGATTAATGGGCTTAATGACGTTCTCATGTGTCATTTATGGTGTTGTGATAGAGAAACAATCGTAATGGTCGGTTTATTCTTCCCTTTTCCTGTACTTTTTCCTTTTTGAGCCCTTGATGAACTGTATAGGTGAACATCTAGATAAGTGTTGATGAATTTAAATATCATCTTATGAAGATTATGATGATCATAGATCTTGGGGGCATCCAAACTCTGTATATACGGATGCATTTAGCATGATGAAGAATTTAGAGAAACTCTGTATACACTGATGCATTTGACATGGCGAAGAAATCTAGATTAACATAGTGATGTATGTACCTATGTATGAACGAAAAATATCAAGAATTTTAGGCATGTCAAGAAATAATAAACTACCCACAACCGATTAACCTCAAGAAAAAAACATGTAAACTTAGCTTTACTCTTTTCTGGATCTGTTGACCATTGTTGCATTATTCTTTAAAACTAAGCACGATCAGCAACACTTTCTTTGTTTGAGAAAATTTGCATTCCCAAATTTGTAATCAAATCTTGATTTTGAGGTTTCCGACCCTCCTTCTAGCGTTATTTGTTGTTACCGATTTATCGGATTATTTGGGCAAATTTATATGGCTATAAGGGTATCCCCGATTATCGGATAACAAACAATAATATGTGAATAAATAAATAAGAACAATAACAATGGGGGAGGAGCTTTAGATCCGGCCCCTCCCTAGAATATGACTTTGATTGCTCTCTTGAGAGCCCCCTAGTCTGTTTGTATATTACTCCATGAATTCAATCCTTTACAAATGAAGATGAGACCTTCTATTTATAGAGGGCCAACCATAAAAGACCTAATTGCCCTTTAAGATTGTGTCTATTACAATTAAGCATAATAGAGCTCTACACTATTACATTAAAGGAATTTGGCCCATTTAGGGATAAATCCAGATTTTGGTTGACCCTGGTTCAGAGGCCCAAAATCATAACTATGGTCACAACAGTTTGTAAAAATATAAAAAGCCATTAAAGGTAAAATATTAAAAGTTCTTTAGATGCATAATCTCTAATTTATTATTTCATGTGTTAAATATAAAAAATTTCAATCATTTTTGTATTCTACTCATGCGTAATTCTTGTAGCTATAAAGTAATTTGAATGATAGTTAATATTTTAATTATAATTTGTGTCTCCTCCAATCTAAATTCTTTTCAAGTAGACAAATTAATACAGATTCTTTCAAAATTTTACAAAGTTGGCGTATGTACCATTATGTACACATGCCAAAAAATAACTCATAAGAATATAATTTGTAATCATATCAATAAGAATTTATTTTCAATGATCCAAACATTAAGCAAATTAAGCCCCTATTAGTATATAATAAATGATAAATATATATTTTATAATTTTACTTGCATGAATATATATATTATATTAGACAATGATGGTGTTGTGGTACCGTTGAGTTGAAGTATTGTTCGAAGTGTGGTCAACACTCAAGACAACACTTAATGTGTTCAGAATAATCTAGAGAGAATAAGTAAATAGTGGAAGACTTGAACACATGGATTAACTCAATCTTTCCAAAAACAAAGTAGTTTGTCGCGGCCTCAAGGCTGAAATATCACTGACTTGGATCCATCCATCAAAGTAGTGGATACAATGGAGAGAAGTTGAGATCCACTTTTGTAGGAGTTGAGGTAACCGCCATGTAACTTCCATTCTCTACTCCTCGGTTCCTTTGATTCCAGGTCCTTCCAGATGTTCCAGATCCTTCCATGTGTATCATGAATATTCTGGGACATGAGAATAACCTCCGTTGACTGTCGTTGACCAGGGACAACTGTTCCGATATTTTTCAACACATAAAATTAAACAACCGCAAGTGCACGGTGTCAATCATAGGATGATAAATACGAGTCGATCCCACGAGTAAGGGTTAGTGTAAAAATATTATAAAATTGTTTTGTTCTTTCTAGAAAAGATCACTTAATGAAGGGTGTTTTGAACTAAATCTATTTCCAATTACCAACTAAAATGTCACTAGCAATAATTAAACAAAATAGAAACCAAACAAATGATCAATCAAGTTTAATGCAATCTTAATCGCAAAAATAACAACTAACAATCAATAGAAAAAAAAGGTCCTAAGGCATATGCAATATCTAAATATCCATCTATAGCTAATAATTCATTCAAGTGGTTGTGTTCATCTCTATAGGGTTGGTCACTAAAATAGAATTAATCAATTTTTCAATCCAACTAATTCAAAGAAAGAATAAAATAAGCATGTATTTCTACCTAGCAAATATCATCAATTCACAATAGCACAAAAGATCAATATAATCCCTCCTAATGATTAATCATTTTCTCAAACTAACAATTAATTAGGTAGCATGCTTAGGTTCCATTAATAAAATAAATCTTTCAATCTTATCTCACTAACATAGATAAACACATTATCATGGCCAATAATAACATGTTTACAATTAATATTAAGCATACTAATAAAAATATCCCACAAACACCACTTAAATAAAATATTAAACCATAAACTTCAATCCAAATATTTACATAGCCCTAGAACCAAAAGTGGTCTAGTCAAATATCATGTTCTTAACTAATACAAAATTTAAATAACTAAACTAAAAAAAAAGGGAAAAAGAAGGCTTAAGCTCTTGTGGTTGATGGAGAATGAAAATCCAAGCCTAAATCATCCCTTTTTAGCTCCAAATAGTAGAAAGTGAGGAAGAGAGGTGAAAACACATCCAAGTATGTGTAAATGTGTGTTTCTCTCGGCTGCCCTCTGATGTGTCATCCATGTGAAAATCTGAAATTCATGTATTTATACATAGGGCTCAAGAATCAAGGCATAAAATTAACAAAGAGTCCTCCCATTTTCTTAGAATTAAGAAAAATTGTCCCAAATCTTTCTTCTGATCGTGTATGTTCTTGGTTGAAATTGGGCTGCAGAAATGGGCCTCAAGCCCAAATGATTTTCTGAAATTTTACACTTGCACGGCCTCTTCACAAAAATGACACGGCCGTGCGAATTTTTCCACGCCGTGCAAATTTTTAGTGTGGCCGTGTCATTTGCTACTGCAGGTATGACACGGCCAAAGACAAAGTGAAGTACACGGCTGAAGAGAAAAGAGAGGACATGGCCATGTGAGGATGAAAATGTTTACCTTTTCTCAGGAACTCTTAAAGTGGGTTTAGCGATTCTTCCTGTTCTTCTTCAAACAGAGCTGGACGGTAATGGTGTGAGAATTCCGGCAAATTAGCGGTGGCTGTTGGCAATTAACGGCGGCTTCCAGGCATTTCGGACATGGGCTTTGAAATTTCCGGCATCGCGGCTTCGATGGCGGACTCTGGTTGCGGCGTGGAGGAGCTGGGTTTCTTCGCGAATTGGAGATTTTGGGCGAATCTTTGCTGATTCCGGTGAGCTTGTTGCAGAATCCCGGTCACGCTTCCAGCGGTGAGGACGGCAATTGTGGCTTCTTCATCTCCCAGCAATTCCATAGCTTCGAACGGCGGTAACTTCTGGGTGTGCGGCCTCCTCAATTCCGGCAAGTTGGGTGTGTGGGCTTCTTCATTTCCGGTAGCAACGCATAGAGATGGGCGGCACTTGGGCTGGGCTTTCTTCTCTCTTCCCTCCGGCGAAGACGACTTTTCCTCCGGCAATTGAGATGGTGTCGATTTTCTTGGTTTCTGCCTCTCCGGTGGATTTGCAGCGGAAGGATATGGCTGTGAGATTTTCATAGCAAAGTTCCTCTCTCTCTCTGGATTAAAATTGCCCCACTATATATGGCTCAATAGTAGGCCACGTACTTCTCTTTTTTTTTTTCTTATCCATTCAGATTTGGTCAACCTTCAAGAGTGCTTTCCTTTAACTGTACTTCACGAGATTTCAATTAGCAATCAATTTCCATTTTCAAATTAAACATCAAATGGGCCTTCATACTTCATGTTGGCCAACATTTTTAATTAATAGCAACACTTGTGTACAAATTTCTACCGTAGAAATATTTATTTTTGAAAAATTCACGGATCTAAACCGGGTCTGGTCAGATTTGGACATTTTTTTTCAAAATTCGCGCAACTTATAGTTCCAGGTTTTTTCGCTCTCATGTATGTTACAATTTGAGCAAAGACGTGTTACAATTAGGCAAAATCTGTGTTACTAATTCTTAAAAAATTAATTTTTTGTACTTTTCAAGTAACTATAAAGAAAATATATATTTCTGCAAGTATAAATATGTGTTACTTAATTTATTTTTTATTCTCTTTGTTGATTTATGTTAATAATATATTTTTTCGCTCCCAGGTATGTTACAATTTGGGCAAAGGCATGTTACAATTAGGCAAAATCTGTGTTACTAATTCTTAAAAAATTAATTTTTTGTACTTTTCAAGTAATTATAAAAAAATATGTATTTCTGCAAGTATAAATATGTGTTACTTAATTAATTTTTTTATTCTCTTTGTTGATTTATGTTAATAATATGTTATTCATGTACTTAATACATCATTTAATACCTTATACATGATATAAAATATAATATATATTTTTATAAGGATAAATAAAATGTTTGTGCAAACAGTAACAAACATTTGATCTTGCAGTAACACGCATTTACTCTAATTGTAACACACATTTGCATTAACACACATTTACTCTAATTGTAACATACATTTGCAGTAACACACATTTACTCTAATTGTAACACACATTTACTCTAGATGTAACAAACATTTGCAGTAACACAAATTTACTCCAATTGTAACATAAATTTGCAGTAATACATATTTACTCTAATTGTAACACATATTTGTTCCTCAATTTGTGTTATTATATGAGCATATATGTGTTACTATAGGATAAAATGTATTTTTATTAAGAATAAATATGTGTTACACATACAATGTAACATATACATGTTTTACATTGCATGAAAAATATTTACTTCTACAAAAATAAATGAATATGTGTAGAAAACAATATTTAATCTAGTTGTAACACATGTTTTGCCTTAAAGTAACATGCATTTGCCCCAACTGTAACATACCTGGGAGCAAAAATCATAAGCTGTACGAATTTTGGAAAAAATACTCAAATTCGACCCGATCCGATTTAGACCCGCGAATTTTCAAAAATGGATATTTCTACGGATCTTAGATCCGTAGAAATTTGTATATAAGTGTTTGTCTTTAATTAAATGTGTCACACAAGATTTTAATTGAGCCCCAACAATAATCCAAACAATTTAATCAATCAATTAATTCAATATTCATATAAAAATGCAAAACAATTAATATTTTCACCATTAAGCACAATTAATTCAATTTGGGTAATAAAAGCATGAAATTACAACAAAAATAAGCAATAAAAACACACCAAAATCATACAATTTTCACCTGAATCAACAACACCAAGGACAACCATTCAAACAACACTAAGCAGTTAATCGTTGGAACATGTTTCCTGAAGGATGTTGACCTGAAATGATAGCAAAGACAATTCGAACAACACTAAAAAGTTATTCATTAGAACGAATATCCTGGAGGATGGGTGTGATTCTAGATGTGATCAGCACTAGTTTCAACACTCATATCAACAATCTCCCCCAATCACACCTATCCGCAAACACACAACTTGATGCACATAAAATCAGAGTATGACAAAGACACAATAGTTGTTAGTTCGAATATTGTGCAACTATAGATAAGAACTTGGATAAAACATCGTCCAATCAAGTTCACCATGAATAACAGTGGGAAGAAACATTCTAAGAGCTATCAGTTTCAACATCAAAACAGTAGGAACAGTAACAGAGTCAGAAGTGCAGAATAAGTATCAGGTTACATCAACTTCGAATAGTTAACAATGTTAGTGGGATCAGAGTTTGTGACCAGAGCAGAGTTAAACGGTTAACTCCAGCAGCAGCAATCTCCTCCTAACATTAAGAACTCCCCCTAAGTAGCAGCATCAGTAACATCAGCTTCAGCATTGACAGGATCTGCAGGTGTTGCCTCAGGGATGGAGACATCAGGAACATCATTTCCAGCAGCAGCAGCATTAACCTCATCGGTTGTGTCCTCAATCACAACATTACCAGATCCAGAGCTTTCAACAGCAGCAGGTTCAGTTGTTGGTGCATCAGTTGGTACTTCTCCCCCTGTGGATGTGGATAGGAGAGATTTCCAAAATATGCTCCTTTCTTTAAGTACATCAGCCTGTCTGTTAAGGGATGTAGATTTGGAGTCTGAGCTGTGAAACTTGCTTGACAAGAGCGGCAACCTGTTCTTCAATGTACCTGCGATGAACAGTAACAGAAACTACCTCACCAGAAGTGGAAGTAGATGCAGTGCGAGCAGGAGTGTTGCCAACCATAGGGGCAACATTCGGTTCATCAGTGGCAGGGACAGAAGCAGATGCAGTAGTAGGAGGGATGTAAGGCACATCAATCACACGATTTCCTTCTAGCAGAGGCTTAGCGATACCAAGAGTCAGTGGTTGAGTGGATAAATGATCTCCACCAGTCCTAGTAGCTCCTTGATTCATCAACAACCCATGAATCAAAGTAGGATATGACAGCTTTCCTATCTTGGACACTTTACCACCAAAACCAACCATGTTTGCATATATCACCTCACCAAGATTAAAGGGCAGGTTCTTACCGATTTTGTAGATAAGGCAAGCATGTTCATTTGTGACACTTATGGTATTGGAGGAAGGAATCCAGTTGTAGACACAGAGCTTATGAAGAATGGAGAGCAAGCTAGTCAAGCTAGGTGTGAACAACTTTTTGGGCCACTTTGTCAAAAATCCACTAGTGATAGAGCAAGTGATCTCATCCATGCCAGTCTCCTCAACAACATTATCAGCATTAATAGTTACAAGAAATTTATTAATGGTGCCAGGAGATATATCATTGATAGATCCTCTAAAGAACACTCTACCATACTTTGGACTAGTACTCTTCATCATAGTAGAACATATATGGGCATAGAATTTACAAATCCATGTACTACAAAATGAACTTGAGTACCTCAGTGTTTGTAGCAGCCTCTTTTCCTCAAAGAAGGGTATCAAATTGAATGCTTCTAGGTCTTTGTTGTTCATCCTTCTCTCATGTATGATATCCTTCTTGGCAAACTTCTTGTATCGGCTCTTGGAATCAATGAAGTAGAAGTTATCAGTGCCATAGTTCTCCACATCATAGTCAGAATCATCACTAGCAGCTTCAGAGTTCTCTTCATCATCACCATCAGATTCCTCTTGGTCCTCTTCATCATCATCATTGTCTTGTTCATCAGCTTTTGTGGCTTGTTCATCATCATCATCCTGTTCACCAGTTTCCTCAGCTTCAGGGTCATCTTCAGCTTCTTCATCAGAGGATGATGAAGAGCTATGATCAGGTTCTGGATCACCCTATTCTGGAACAGCAGCAGGTGTTGCCTCAGAGGTGACAACACTGGGAGCAGCAACTTTGAACTTTCTCCTCTTTTTTAGTCCTTTGCACATTTCAGCAATAGTCACATTGTCCTAAAAAATGGCAGGTTCGTCAACCTCCATTGGAGTAGGGATATCAGCAGCCTCTTCTTCAGTATCAGAGATGACAATAGAAGTATTATCTCTCTTTCTCGAGCTTGAATCACCAAAACCTATTTTCTTCAAATTCCTATTTGACCTACGGGTCGGTGCAATTTTCCTTTTCCCTGTTACTTTTGTGACTTTGGACAATATGGGCACGGGTGGTAATGAGGATGGATATGATATGTGTGATGAAGGGTGAGTAGGTGATTGAGCAGGAGATTGTGAAAATGGGACTTGTACCGGGGTAGCAGACACATTATCAAAGCTAGGTTTAACATTTTCAGCAGTAGCATGAATACTAGGGATTGTACGAACAGTGGAATGAACAGTACTAGCAACAGGGGATTCAACATTTTCTTCCATTCGATATACAGGGACATCATCTAATTGTGAAACTATGTTTTCAAGTTGAGAATCATATGTACCTGAGGGAAGAACCACTTGAACCGATAATGGAGACTGGATAATTGGTGTCGACGGAGGTGCCCTTACGGATACATACAAAGGTGCAGACGCTGGTGCTGTGGCATCGACAAAGATATTGGGAGCAGTATCGCCAGTCACATTCTCGGCCATATTTGCTAGTGTGATGAGGGGGTTTTCAGTTTCAAAGATTAAAAGTATTTCAGTGGTTTGTTGTGGGAGAGTGTGTGAGGGAGATGACCTTTTATGCTTCATTGATATGCGTGAGACATAAAGTAATTTTTTATTTTGAAAGAATTTTAAAGACTGGACACAAGTTGAAAGAAAGCAGTACTTAATCACTTTTGTGACACTAATTAAAAGGCTCCAATTTATAAGAAAAAATCGAAGATTAGGATTCAGTTAATTGAGATAAGATATCCATCATTATCTAAATAACTACACATGTTGTGTTAGTGTAGAAAGTGGGTGAAATTGGGGTAGTTATTGGAATAAAAAAAATAACTGACACACATAATTTAAGTAAATTATTAGATACCATATAATTATCACAATATTATCATAATTAAAATAATTAAATAACTCATTATATAAATGCTAAAAATATTCTGAGATTAAAATCAATTACGGTTTTTAATGTAGGCACACATACACTTTATCCTTTTTGTGGATTTTTCATGCACTTTTTATTCTCAAGAATTAAATCACCTTTTGAAAAGAACACATTGTGGTTGTCAGCCCCGTGTGCCTAGTTACTCAGCTATCATTTAAGAGTGTTCTCTTTCCCTTTTTGAAACTAAACAACCTTTTGAAAAGAACACATCGTGCCTAGTTACACAGCATGTTTAGACCTTTGATTTTTTAGAACTAGTGCTTTTTATTGTGTATTTCCAGTACGAAACCTTTAAGATCACATCACATCAGAATATGGTTAGCAAAAACAATATAAGTTACAAAATTACTCAATTACGACATAAAATGATAAGAATACAGTAGTGTTGCTTCAAGTGTAGTAACACTTGGAGCAACGTCACACACAGATTTTCAAGGAATGCAGAGTCCAAGAGATTTTCTAAGTGAAGAAAATCTCTCAAAGTCTAGTGCTTTTGTGAAAATGTCAGCTATCTATTTTTCAGTGGATATATACTCTAATTTCACTATCTCCTTCTCAACTAAATCTCTTAGAAAGTGGTGTCTAATGCTTATATGTTTAGTAAGTGAGTGTTGTACTGGATTTTTTGAAATGTTGATCGCGCTTGCGTTATCACAAAAAATTACAAATGTATTTGTCTCAAGCACATAATCATCTAACATCTTTTTAAGTCATAGGAGTTGTGTACAACAGCTACCAGCAGCTATGTACTCAGATTTAGCAGTGGATTGGGAAATGCACTTTTGTTTTTTACTATGTCAAGAAACAAGATTGTTACACATGTAGAAACAACCACTACTAGTGCTTTTCATATCATCACAGTTATCAGCCCAGTCAGCATCACTATATCCAACTAGTGTGCTATTTGTGTCCTTTGAAAACCATAGACCCATGTCACTTGTGCCACTCACATATCTCATTATTCTCTTTACAGCCTTCATGTGCGATTCCTTGGGGTTTTCTTGGTACCTGGCACACACAAACACTGTACATAATGTCAGGTCTACTGGAAGTTAAGTATAGTAAACTGTCAATCATAGATCGATACAAAGTGTGATCAACACTTTGTCCAACATCATCTTTGCACAGTTTCTGTGAAGTTCCCATAGGAGTTTTAATAGGCTTTGCATCAGTAAGACCAAACCTTTTCACTAAGTTTTTAGCATACTTACTTTGTGAAATAAAAATACCACTATCACTTTGTTTAATTTGGAGTCCTAAAAATTAATTTAGGTCACCAACCATGCTCATTTCAAATGTAGTAGTCATAGCTTTCACAAAGTTATCAATCAACTCTTGTGATGTTGCACCAAATACAATGTCATCAACATATATTTGTGCAATCAGAGACCATAAGTATCATGCTTAATGAAAAGAGTTCTATCAGCCTCACCTCTGATGAATCCAAATTGTAGTAAGAAATCAATAAGTCTACCATACCAAGCTCTAGGGGCTTATTTCAAACCATACAAAGCTTTTTTCAATTTATACACATATTCAGGATGAAATGGATCTACAAAACATTTTGGTTGTTCTACAAAAGCTTCCTCAAGTAAAACACCATTTAGAAAAGCAGCTTTAACATCCATTTGAAACAATTTTATTCCAATAAAACATGCAATAGCTAATAAAAGTCTAATAGATTCTATCCTAGTAACAGGAGCAAATGTTTCATCGAAATCAATTCTTCAGTTTTTGTATATCCTTGTGCAACAAGCCTAGTTTCGTTTCTTACTATATTACCAGATTCATCAGTCTTATTCTTGAAAATCCACTTTGTTCCAATTACTTTCATGTTTGAAGGTCTAGGTACTAGAGTCCAAACGTCATTTCTAGTGAATTGTTCAAGTTCTTCTTGCATAGCCTCAATCCAACTATCATCTTTCAAAGCTTCAAACACATTTTTGTGTTCAATAGAAGAAAAATAAACTTGAGTACATACCTAAGTGCATATATTGGACATGCAAATCGAACGTACTACCTCATTCATTTTACCTTTTCTTCTAGTGAGAACACCAGCAGAGGATTCACCTATGATCTGTGATGAAGGATGATCCTTCTTGCATCTACGGACAAGGGTTTGTCCAGGAGTTTTGGGTGACTGATTCTCATCATCTTCTGAATCTGCATCTGATGTCACTGGAGATGTTGTCGCCTTTGGTTCAACACTTTTCACTGGTTCAGTGATACCTATGATTTCCAGCAAGTCAGAGATTTCCTCTTCCACCTTTTCACCTGAAATATTTGAAACATCATTGAATACTGTGTTCACAGATTCTTGCAAAGTTCTTGTTCTAAGATTGTATACCCTATAAGCCTTACTATTCTTAGAATAACCTAAGAACAGTTCTTTATCACTCTTAGAATCAAACTTAGTCAAGTAATGTCTATCATTTAGAATGTAGTACAAGCATACAAAGGTGTGAAAATATTTCAAGTTAGGTTTCCTTTTGTACAATAGCTCATAAGAAGTAATAGAACAACCCTGTCTAAAGAAGATTCTATTAGACACATGACATGCAGTATTCAATGCTTCAGCCCAAAATCTTTTAGATGCATTCATTGAAGTTAGCATGACACTAGCCATTTCTTGCAATGTCCTATTTTTTCTTTCAGCTATGCCATTTTGTTGTGGAGTTTTAGGAGAGGAAAACTCTTGTACAATGCCTTTCTTTTCACAAAATTCAGTGAACATGCCATTTTCAAATTCCTTACCATGATCAGTTCTAATCCTACTCATTTTCAAATTAAAATCATTTTTCAAATGCTTGTAAAGGATTTTGAAAACTTCAAAAGTGTCAGATTTTTCTCTAATGAACTCAACCCATGAGAATCTTGAAAAGTCATCAACAACAACTAAAGAGTATCTCTTACCACCAAGACTTTCAGTCTCCATAGGACCCATTAGATCCATGTGAAGAAGTTCCAAGCATCTAGTAGTTGTGCATATTGATGTGATTTTGTGTGAAGATTTTACCTGTTTACCTTTTTGGCATGATCCACAAACAGGTGTATTTGTGAAACTGGGCTTAGGTAACGCTCTAACAGCCTCTGTCTTAACCAATTTTTTTATTTTTTTGTAATTTACATGGCCAAGCTTTCGAATACTTTCATCAGATTGTGAGATGTTGCACGAAGTGTTGTCACCAATGAGATAACAGTTATCAGCAGAACGATGACCAACCATTACACATTTATCAGTTTCATCCAATACAAAACATGAGTTTTTATCAAACTTCACATGCAGATTATTATCACACAACGGACTTATGCTTATCAAGTTAGCACGTAAACCTTCAACATGTAGCACATTTTTCAGTTTTGGAAAACCTTCAACATTCAAAGTTCCTTTTCCTACTATGTTACCCTTAAAACCACCACCGTATGTAACTTTACCACCATCAAAAGTTTCATATTCATTCAAGTATTCAATATTTCCTATCATATGTCTAGAACACCCACTGTCAAAATACTATAAATCAGGTACACATGCTTGTAAAGAAGTACAAACGACATTGCTAAGCACCTTGGTTTTTCTAAACCATGCAGCTTTTGATGTGTGTGAATACTTAGGTGGCAACACTCCAGGTAACACTTTTTCAGAAAGCAAATCATCTTTTAGTTTGAAACAGTAAGGACGAATGTGTCCAGGAACTGAACAATAATGACAGATAAAAGTTTTTTGCCTCTTTGTTTTGGAAACTTTTTAGAAGAAACATTTGAATTTGGTTTCACAAAGGTGACAAGTTTTTCAAAACTAAAAGGGATAGAATTTTCAGAAAATCCAAGACTGAATTTATCAGTTTTTCCAACAGACAAAGCTTCATTCAAAGAAGTTGTACCTTTAGAGTACTTTTTGAAACTAAGTGTGGAAACAGTCAACTTTTCTTGGAGTTTAGAAATTTCAAGATCATTTTTTGTGAGATTTACCTCAAGTCTTGTGATAGTTTCAATTAACTCTTCATTACCTCAATTGACAGCTTTCAGTTCTTTTTTAAGTTCAGCAACCTTTATTCTAAAGGTTCTTGTGAGGTACCTGCTCTAGAATGGAAAGCATTAGTATTGTCCTCCCATCTAGCGCTTGGATTTAACGTCCCCTAGCCGGACGACACCAATGTTAGCTAAATGGCCAAGGATATTTGGCATCCTCCCCATCTAACTCTAATCTCAAAGCTTCATAATCAAGGAAACAAGTAGGATTTCTACCCACACCCCTACTTTCCTTATCAATTTATACTTGTAAGCACAAGAATTTTCCTCTTTTCTCATCTTCTACTAACAAACATATTCAAGAGAATTCTTAATTCAATCTTATTATCAATCAACTCTAGAGGCAAGACGAATTCACAATGAACAACATGATCAATGTAAGCATAAGTGGAAGAGTTTAAGGGTTTAGAAATGCTCTTTTCTTCTTGAAGCTCATCTTCCACTTCATTTTGTTGTTCTTCCTCCATGAAGCTCATGTCCATAAGTGAACATTCATCTACCTCTTCTTGATTATTCTCTTTTTCTCCTCTTAATCATCTCTTTCCTTCTCCTCCATTTCTTGTTCTTTCACTTGATTCCTATCAAATCTTGCAAAAGAAGTTGAATCATAAATTTCAACATTAAGAGATTTAGTACGAATAGTGAAAGAAGAAGAGGTATAAGATCCTTTATCATTGTAGTTCAAGATTATCTTGAAATCTTCCTCATTTAAATCTTGATTCTTTTCAAGAAATCTATCAATTAGATCATATATGTCTTCTTTCGATTCATCTTTCTCTTTTTCTTCTTTTTCTACTTCTTCTTCCTTAGACATGTGGGGAGGAGGAGGATATGAATATGGATATGGGTAGGGAGAGAAATAAGGATAGGGATAATGGTATGGGTGGTGGTAGTTGATATGGGTATAGTGAATATGGATGAGGTTGATATGTGTATAATTGAGGAGGATATGTGTCTTGTGGGGAATACGAATAATGGTTGTATTCGCCCATCTTCAATTGAGTTCACTCCTACAAAAACAAGCAAGTATCAACACTCACCAAGAATAGTCAAGAAAATAAAGAAACAAAGAAAAACAAAGTAAACATCAATACAAGCCTAACAAAGTGATCGTTTCCTCGGCAGCGGCGCCAAAAACTTATTTGCTAAAATCGTGATGATTTCCACGCAAGTGAACGTGGTGGTTGTTGTCGTGGCAAGTTAACCAAGTTAAATATCGAACACAGGGAAATGATGCGATATCAAGCTAGTATTGAATGTATACAAAGGCTAATAACTAGGAAAGTAAGAAAACAATCAAGGTTTCTATCTACTAAATCAAGCAAGAAATAGTAAATCCTAACTATCACCTCAAAGAAGTGAGCAAGTGTGAAGTGTACATGGAAGTAATCCTACTATGGTTCCTTTAGTGTCCTATCCATCCTAGCATGCAAAAGATCTCTTGGTGTCTTAGTCAAGCCAACTAGTGTCTAGATCTCTCTACAACACAAGGTAAGGGCTCTATTAGGTGTCTAGATCTCTCTACAACTCCTAACACTCCAATTAAGAGGTCTTAGGCTAATATGCAATTCTCATTGATCATACAAGCCAAATATCAAACATTTGGTATGAATAAAGTTCTTATAGCTCAATTCTCATTTCATTGCTAATCATATAAGCCATACATTCCAATTATACATCCCAAACATTCATACAAGTCATTAATAAGAGAACTAACACATCAAGATCATTAATTCATGCATAGGATTAACAAGAGACCAAATTCACCATAGTATTCATACAACCATGAAACAAGGAATTAGCCCATGGCTAATTGGAAATAAAATTCAACAATTAACATTCTAAACATCATGATTAATAACTATAACAAGAGAATTAAAGGAAAACTTACCATAAGTGGAAGAAATTGAATACAATCTACAAACCTCCAAAGTGCTAAATCTTGATCCAAAGCTTGAAAACGTAAATTGAACCGTAGAATCGTAGCTAAGAATGAGACTAATCTAATGGAACAAACGGATGAACAATCCAATGGTTGGATCAAAAGTTATGGTAGAAAGAAGATTGAAAATTCATGAAACCCACTAAGTAACTACCTAATTCTCTCTCTAATCTAATCTAAGAAAATGGAATAATGAAGAAAATGCCTTGGAGAATCTGATTCTTGAGTATTTATAGTGCCCACAATGCTAAGACCAATTTTCCCTTCATTAAACGCGCTAAAGGACGAGAATGCCCTAGAAAATGTCGAAATCTGGACCGCCGCTCGGACAGCCTTGGAACCGCTCGGTCATTGCACATGCCTCCTGAGGGAGTAGAAATTTCTGCCCTGGGCCATAGCAAACCGCTTGGACGGCCTAAGGGAACCGCTCGGTCACTTGTTGTGGACCGCTCGGACGAAGTGTAAGTCCGACGTGCAATTTTCAACTTTTTCATCTTCGATCCTACGACTCATCCAAGCATCCTAGGGTCTTCATTTGAGTACAAGAAACATCCTCATGGGCTCGGATTCCATCATCTTCTCTCCAATAGTCAGGAATTACTCATTTTTGCTCGTTTTCACCTACAAAGCATATTTTCTTGCCACAAAAGGGTTAAATGCACAAAGTATATCATTTTAGGGTCAAATATGAACATAAGCACATCAAAACCATATAGAATGGATGCAAAAAGATGCAATTATGACCCTAATCAACTATCAATGTCATCAGAAGTGTCGTCAACACTTTCCTCAACTTGTTCAATTTCAGAAATAACAGAAGTTTTTCCAGAACTTGAAGAGGTTTCTCCTTTGAAAACAACAACACCCTTTTTATCATACGCAGATTCTTGTTGAGACAAATCCATTTCATAAGTTTTTAAAATGCTCATTAACTCATTATGATTCAACAAATCAGTGTTCCTAGCTTCTTCAGTGGCACAAACTTTACCATTAAATCTTTTAGGAAGAGTAGGAAGGGTTTTGTTCACTAACCTGATAATGGAAATTGGATCTCTAAGTGATTGCAATTCATTCACCACCTCATAGAGTCTCTCATTGTAGGAAGAAATCGTGTCATCATCTTTAATTCTTACGTCTTCAAACTTTGTGTTTAGCATCCTTGCCTTTGCTCTACGGACTCTACCCGAACCTTCACAGTGTTCTTGTCGTCTTTCACATGCATCTTTGGCTGAAACACAATTCTGAATAAGGTTGAACATCACAATATCAACTGATGAGTTGATTGTGTTGATGGCCTTTGAATTGTACAATGATGAGTTGTTCTCCCCCGTTGTCCATTCAAGCTCATTCTTGAAAATCTAGTCTCCATCTTTGTCTTCAGTTGTGGGAGGGCTCCAACCTGACAATATGCTCTTTCAGGCACGTTCATCAAGGGCTTTGCTGTAACTCCTCATCTGGCTTTTCTATGCAGCATAATTGGTTCCATCGAGTATGGGAGGACGGGTGATGGATCCACTGGAGTAGATAGCTCCAGGAGAGTAATCCATAACAACTCAACACGCAACACCAGGATCAACACTTAGTACCGTCAGATGATGGCTCTGATACCACTTGATGGAATTGTGGTACCGTTGAGTTGAAGTATTGTTCGAAGTGTGGTCAATACTCAAGACAACACTTAATGTGTTCAGAATAATGTAGAGAGAATTAGTAAACAGCGAAAGACTTGAACACACGGATTAACTCAATCTTTCCACAAACTAAATTAGTTTGTGGCGGCCTCAAGGCTGAAATATCACTAACTTAAAAAAAGTGATTACAAAAACAAATTCGAGACTTGGAAACATTCCTTCCAAATCTCAAACATAAAATCGGATAAAATATCTAAACAAGTTCTCAAATGGCAAACATAGATTGTTACGTCTAAGCCTGCTTCGAGCACAAACTTCCACTACATGTGAACAGCTCAGCAAAACGTATGGGATAATACTATACACAGTGTTGTACATAATGTAAACAACACATGTGAAAACACTACACTAATACCGTAAAATAGGTTCCTATTTATGCGCTATGCTTTAGTATGTAGTGTGGGGTCTCTCTCTTGGTTTCTGGACATACTCCTCATCTATTTATAGAGTTGGAAAGTGAATCCGTCCATCAAAGTAGTGGATACAATGGAGAGAAGTTGAGATCCACTTTTGTAGGAGTTGAGGTAACCGCCATGTAACTTCCATTCTCTACTCCTCGGTTCCTTTGATTCCAGGTCCTTCCAAATGTTCCAGATCCTTCCAGGTGTATCATGAATATTCTGGGACATGAGAATAACCACTGTTGACCATCGTTGACCAGGGACAGAACCAAGGACAATCATTCAAACAACACTAAGCAGTTAATCGTTGGAACATGTTTCCTGAAGGATGTTGACTTGAAATGATAGCAAAGACAATTCGAACAACACTAAAAAGTTAGTCGTTAGAACGAATATCCTGTAGGATGGGTGTGATTCCAGATGTGATCAGCACTGGTCTCAACACTCACATCAACAGACAATATTATAAATTAGACAGGACATTAATATAATCATATTTTAACAGAAAATATAATTAAAATAGTACAAGTAGAACTTTATCTCAAATGCAAAATCAGCTCACAAATAACTCTATTTTTAAACAAAATGAATTTCCGTATATTACACCGAATATTAGTAAGAATTAAGATTATGGTATATAATATTTTTATAATATAATAAAAAGGAATTTTAAATGAAATATTAATGAAGTTTAATATGAATTTTAATTTTCATTAGTCTAAAGTTTTGTTGTATAAAAATTATTTTAAATAAAATTTTATTATACGTATTGATAATATAAAATATAAAATGATATTCATTTTATTGATTAATTTTTTTTAAAAAAAAAGTAGCTCCAAGGGTTTTTAAAAACTTAATTGATTAATTAAATTAATATGCTTTACAAATTAAATTATTTTTTTTTATATATTTAAGTAAAGAGTGGGTATTATGTGAATATTATACACCATAAATATTCATGAATATTAATTTGACCCGACCCATTAACTAATCAAATAAAACCCTAAAATTCACATAGTAAAAGGTGAAATTTCATGCACTTGAATTGAAACCGGTAGATTGATGTGGAAGGCGATTCAGAGGCGATTGTGAAACCAGCGTTAGATTCAAGTCGATGCCGTAGATTCTGAAACGACACTGTAACAGATGGATTCTGAATCAATTAAACAAATATAGCGCCGCAACACTCGCAATATTCAGGACACTACGAAAGAATTGCTTGGACGTACGGAGACAGGTCAATAAATGACAAAACAACGGTGCAATTGAAGGTAAAAAGGTTTATGAAAGAAATAATTCTCCAATTCATAATATCGAGCGACGGATTCAATCACTACAAAACCTTCAGTAGATGACAGAATTAGAGAATCCACAGAGGTTCAATTCAAGTAAGTTGTCTATTAAAAGACCATGATATGCTTGGACATCTGATTTCCTTTGTGATTGGCTACGATATGTATATGAACCAAACTAACACTGCATACATGTGCTGCAAAATACTAGACTATATACATGTCCTGCAAATATTTTTTGTTAAATGCATTGCTGAATTTTTTTTGTTCTTTCAGTTGTGTGTTCTCATTAACTTCTTCTTGCACGTTTCTATATTGTGTTATACTATTTTAGTTATGTACCTACAATACTTTATTGAATGGATGTTGCCTTGTCGTTGATATGGATAAAAATCTCAATATTTTTTGTACAATGGCTTACTGTGGGATAAGGCCAAACAAAGTCTTGTAGCATCCCTTACCTTCCAGGCTTGTTGTTTCAATGTGTCTTCATCCACTTATCTGCATTATGTCTTACTGTAGAGCTCTACCTAGCATAGAAATCTAGTGTAGATGAATACTAAAGATTATATGGATTAATCATGAATACTAAATTAATGGAGTTGATAAGTGATCTATATCAATTTAAAGGGAGAACTCATAATGTTTAAGGCCTTTTGCAGGGACTGAATAATGGTGATGAAAATAAACTATATGTGAGATAGATTGTATGTTGATGACTCCCTAAATTAAATATAAAACCTGCAGTTGTAAAACTATTTGTATGAGTGATGAAATTTGCAATAACGGTAGTTTGCATCTATAGAAAACTTTGGATTTTAAGGATTAATTTGACAGAAATTGTCAATAAAAATGACCAATCTCAGTGGCCTCATGAATTCACCTGCAAAACATATGAATTCATCATGATGTGCTTGGACGTCTATTTTTCTTGGTGATTTGTGTGTGGAGAATCAACTTATGTATTTTCTTTATTATTTCAATTGCATCTAAAATTCAACTTATGTCTTTTCCCCTTATATATTTGCTGCTATATATATATGAACAAAAAGTCTAAACCATCTTATGTAACTATCTCTATATGATTTGTGTGTGGCTATTTTGAATACTTCTTGTAATCAACACTTCGTATTTTCAACAACCATTTTTCCCCTGTTAAAGCGGTTGTAGCAATGGTTTTTCACATGTTTACTAGAGAAAATTATTATGATCCTGAGATTAAATAATACGTTTAATTTCTTGCAAAAACCATTGTACAATAAATCAACTAACATTGTTGTTTATATAATTTAACACTACACTATATATGAACTAATACTTCATACATAATAGTAAATACCACCAACACATACTTATATGAAGACGTTGGTTTGTACAGAAGAAGAAGAAGAAGAAGAAGAAGAAGAAGAAGAAGAAGAAGAAGAAGAAGAAGAAGAAGAAGAAGAAACTTCTTACAATCATCATCATCATCATCATCAAGAACCATATTGGATCTCACTCGTTTAATAACAAAAGGAAAAATGGTCATTTTTCCCAAAAAAAAGAAGAAAAAAGAGCAAGTTCAACAATCAGCGCCAAATTTGAAGTTTGAGACTAATACACCTCATATAATTTAGTTATTGGACATTTATTGTTGTTTTCTGGTAATATACTTCTGGTTTATTTAGCATTTTTGTCACAAGAATTTGTAGTTTTTTTTTAATGATATATGTTGTTGGATTACGATTCTATTAGATTAATGGTGTTGTTGGAATTACTGATTGATGGGTGTTTCATTTATGAATTAGGTTAATAGGCATTTTTGCATGGATTAATTGGTTTTGTTTAATTAACACCATAGTACACTGTATAAGAACTAACACTACACTGCATAAAAATTAATACTACACTGCATAAAAACTAACACTACACTTAACTGCATTTGCATACAACATAAATTATTACACATATCAATATTCTCTCTCTCTCCCTAGAAAAGAAGAAGAATATTTATGTCTTTGGTTTATTAAGTATTTTTCTCACAATTTATAGCTATTTTTTTAATCAGTTTAATGGTCTTGTTGGAATTATTGATTAATAGGTGTTTCATGTATGAATTAGGTTAACAGGCATTGTTGCATGGATTAATTGATATTGTTGAATTAACATCATAGTATATAAGAACTAATACCACACTACATAAAAACTAACACTACACTGCATAAAACCTAATACTACACTGCATAAAAACTAATACTATACTTAACTGCATTTGCATACGCCATAAATTAACACATAATCAATACTCTCTCTCTTTCTCTCCCTCTCTCTCTCTTAGAAAAAAAGAAGAATATTTATGTCTTTGGTTTATTATGTATTTTTTCACAATTTATAGCTATTTTTATAATAGTTATGTTGTTAGATTACAATTCTATCAGTTTAATGGTGTTGTTGGAATTATTGATTAATAGGTGTTTCATTTATGAATTAGGTTAACATGCATTGTTGCATTGATTAATTGGTATTGTTGAATTAACATCATAGTACACTGTATAAGAACTAACACTACACTGCATAAAAACTACTACTACACTGTATAAAAACTAATACTACACTGTATAAAAACTAACACTACACTTAACTGTATTTGCATACACCATAAATTAATAGACATATCAATACTCTCTCTCT
>JAPKLY010000512.1:171136-189155 GCA_026898435.1 Prunella vulgaris | reverse complement strand
TCTCTCTCTCTCTCTCTCTCTCTCTCTCAGAAAAGAAGAAGAATATATATGTCTTTGGTTTATTATATATTTTTTCTCACAATTTATAGCTATTTTTTAGTAGTACACTGTATAAGAACTAACACTACACTGCAAAAAAAACTAATACTACACTGCATAAAAACTAATACTACACTCTATAAAAACTAACACTACATTTAACTGCATTTGCATACACCATAAATTAATACACATATCAATACTCTCTCTCTCTCTCACACACACACACACATAGAAAAGAAGAATATTTATGTCTTTAGTTTATTATGTATTTTTCTCACAATTTATATTTATTTTTAATAGTACACTGTATAAGAACTAACACTACACTGCATAAAAACTAATACTACATTGTATAAAAATTAACACTACACTTATCTGCATTTGCATACACCATAAATTAATACACATATCAATACTCTCTCTCTCACACACACACATAGAAAAGAAGAAGAACATTTATGTCTTTAATTTATTATGTATTTTTCTCACAATTTATAGCTATTTTTTAATAGTATATGTTGTTAGATTACGATTCTATCAGTTTAATTGTATTGTTGGAATTATTGATTAATAGATGTTTCATTATGGATTAGGTTAACGGGCATTGCTGCATTTATGGGTTAATTGATGCTGAAATTATGGATTAATTAGTATTGTTGAATTAACACCATACTACACCATATGTTAACTAATACCACACTGTATATGAACTAATACTATACTGTATAAAAACTAACCATATACTTAACACTACACCAAATACAAACTAACACTATTCTTTATAAGATTGAACACCATAATATATATGAACTAACACTACATTGTATGAAAACTAACATTATAATTGTTAAATACTAACACCACATTTTACATAAACTAACAACACATCTACTATATGTGAAACACCATTATATTTTCTAATCAAAATATGCGTACAATATGCACAAGAAATAAATTAACACCGCTATGAAATAACAATACAAGTAAGATAAAACGTTGTTAAGGGATTAAAAATATGCCAAAATTGTACAAGCTGAACTAATATCGTACATACCAGATAAAATTATCATACCACATTGATTATCAAAATAAACCTACTACAACTTCGCATAGTATATTAACATTGTATATGATAACTCCAAAAAGATCAAACAACTACCAACATCCGATCAAAATAAAAAATCACTCAACCATCATCAATAATTCTTTATACTCTTCTAAATGCACTCAAATTCTTCAATTTTTCTGCCGCTTTGTTTCTCTCTTTTCTTGTTAAACTTTTTGGAGTTCTCTTTCTTTTTCTCAACAATGATCCTCAATAAAGATGGTTTGTCTTGGTAAAATGTATGTGCTTTTCATATAACTTGAGTTCTGGCTTCATTGAAATTGGAAAAAATTAGGCTTGCACAAATCTCTGACCTTATGACATTCCGAATGTGAGCCTTCAAAAAAACAAAAATAAAACAGTTAATAACATAATATGAAAAAATGTAATTCTAAATACATACATATATATATATAAGCAAACCTTGTTCATATCAGCTGATGTATACACAAAATCATTAAAATGTTTTATATGGTGCATCAATTATACACCACGATCATTATCAACCCTTGTAGTTTGCTACTTAAAAGGGACATTAACATACTCATGAGTAGTCAATCTTTTGCTTTTGGTTGATCCTTTGTCTCAAGATAGAAATAAATCACATTGTACTACAACACCAAACAATAACACATAAAACACATGTTACTAAATAACACAACATGACTCTATAATACTAAATAAACAAAACAAAGCAATGACACATAAAAAAATCATTAATACTGTAGTTACTAGACGTGGCTCTATAGTACTAAATAGAAAATAATACACATGTTATAAAATATAAGGATTAACAATAACAAAAATTACATTTCACCAAAATTGTCATCAGCTTTATTGCAGGGTAGTCTTTGCCATTTTGATGGAGAAAAAATAGGAAATGTAGTTTGTAAAATAATAATTTTTAAAAATAATTTTTTTAATTAACTAAAAAATTATATGTAAACTGCATATACTTCTTTGAAGTTCCTTCACCATTATTGGAAAAAATAACTTCACTGTTACAAAAATACAAGGCTGGGTGGCTAAAAAATTGGAAGAAAAAAAGAGTTGAATTTTGAATACCTTAGAAGTTGATGCCTGTTCAGCTGAGGGATTAATCTCAGCTCTAGAGCGGTAATACGTCCCACCAAATGAACCACCACTCAGATAGAAATCCTTCAGGAGGAATGGTTACTGGATAAAACATGAAGTTTTATTAGATCATCAATTCATATTTTCATAATACATTTATAAATCCAAAGGTTATGGATTCGAGAGTCACAACTTTGCAATTAGAACACAATGATAAACAAATCATCACTACAATAAACAAAAAACCATATTTTTCAAACAAAGCTATTTTTTTAATACGAGTCATGTGTTCAACCAAAACTGAAAAGATTCAAGGACAAATAATGATCATCTATATATTTAAAAAGTCTTTAATAATATGTCAACAGCAGCCTACCGAATCGGGCTTCTTCATCAGATGCATATAAACTAACATTACATTGTATACGAACTAATATTACACTGTATACAAACTAACATCACACTGTGTGTGTACGAACACTACACTATATATAAACTAACACTACATTGTATATGAGAGTGAATGTGAAATGACAACAATAAAATAATATGAATATGAATAATATATCAGTTTACACACACATAATGAGACATTAAAGAAAATATGAGTCAGAGATACTTTTATCTAGAGAATGATAGTAAATTAAAAGGGTAACAAACTGGATTAATCAAGAACAAACAGTACAAATCAGTAATTTTGAGAATCTCACCTCAAAATTGAAAAGAAATCTTCAATTTAGTCATTCAAAGAACATCCATGAACACTTAAACAAACAGATTGAAATACTCTCAACACTAATTCTGCAGTAACGGAAAAGGGAATAATAATTAGCAATTATTTAAATGTAAAAATACAACAGAAATATAGATCCAAAAATAGGAAAAAATTGTATGATCACACACAAACAACAGGAATATAAATCTAAAAATCATCGGACTATAAAATTGCACACTATGTCATCTAATGAGTTAAAAAATAATGCATGTCAAATAAGCAAGCAAGGGTCTACATCTAGATTTTAGAGATAAGAAACGATAAATAGAAAAAATACGATTAAAAAAAAGCAACAAACTGATGAACAATACCACATAAGATCACTAAAAAACAGAAATAACAGCAGGATCTGCATCTATTATATCTATTGCACAATGATCTTCCAATGTCTGTGGCTAAAAAATAATATTGTCAATAAATTCAATATACAAACAACTCATATTGTAACGAAATCAATTAACAGTAAGTTCTTCAAAGCGAACACCAACAGTTTCTAGAAAAATCACCAAAAGGTAGCACATTGTCTTCATGAAAGTTGCATCATAAGATTTAATGCTACAATGAAGAGAAGATAACAGTGAACTTCAGAATTCAATCATCATTCATGTAGAAGATATGCTTCACTTGATAGATAGTAGAAATTGTATCCACGTTTTTACAATTATAATTTTGTTGTTTTTGCGAGAACCACATAACACTATATGATTGCTCATTAGCTTTTAATTGAAAAAAATTTATATATAGTGTTTGACGAATTCATTTCTTGTAAATTGATTTTTCCCAGATTGAAATTTGAAATTACATTATTCTTCCATAAACTTCTCTCTTTCTGCTATAATTTTGTTCAGATTTGCAGAATTCTTCAATTCATGTCCAACTTAAAATGAGGTTCCAGAACTATGTAGACTTGGAAATACATTCCAACAATATCTCGAGACTCCTCAAAACAACCAACAAGATAGTTCAGTTATCTTTAGCTGCAAACTTTCAAGAAATCTAAAGAACTTAATACAAGCATATGTATAATTATATGTTCATTAATTATTAGAGTGACAAGAATGACTACCAATCACAAATGCCATAAATCAAATCATTATCAATATTCATTGACACACAAAACACAGGGGGAGCACTATATTTTTGGAAAATAACATCAAAATAGCAAAAAGTAACTAGAAGGATAAGAAGAAACGATTAGCGAGCAGCGAGCAATTTACTAACCTGAATAGAAGCGACGAATAGCACCGACAACAACATATACACAAAGCCACGATGAACATTGAGGAGACATTTGAGTGAAGAACGTCTGAGACGGCGATGAATGAGTGAAAAATCGGAGAAAAATAGCAGATTGAGTGAAGAATCGAGCAGAAATTGGATAAAAATTGACTGAAAACGGCGTGTGATTGAGTGAAAGAAACGACATGTGGGAGAGAGAATTAGAGTTTGAGGAAGTGTCTTGATACTGCGTAAGAAATTGAAATGAAAAATGGGTCAAAATACCTTATCTACTGCCCCAAAATTTGACCCGAAATTGTTGTATATGGATCCAATTAGTGTGTACATTATTCACATAAAACTTTGCCTTAAGTAAAAATAACATAAAAGAAAAGTAGTCAAAATAATAAAATAATTTATTTTAATTGATTTTAGTTAATTTTTTTTATTTTAATATTAAAGAGGGTCATTGTTGATAAAAGGATATAAGTTCAATAATTGAAGAACAATTCAAGTGTAAACAAGCTGAAGTACAAATTGCTCGCCAGCCTACTCGCCAGCTTGCTCGCCCATGCCTTGGGTGACGAAGCAACAAGCTCACGTGGCCAAGTCCAAGTTGCTCGCCAGGATGCTCAACAGGCTGCTCGCCAGATTGCTCACCTAAGCTATGAGGAAGCAAGGCAACAAGCCTACACGGCCAGGACCAAGTTGCTCGTCTCATTGCTCGCCACATTGCTCGCTTGCCTGCTCGCCCAACTCAGTGATGAGGAGGCAACAAGCTATGAAGCCAATCCCAAGCTGCTCGCCTAGTTGCTCGCCACTCTGCTCGCCAGCCTACTCGCCCGACTCAGGGGTGGCGAGGCACTAAGCCACGAGACCATGCCTAATGTGCTCACCCCACTGCTCGCCACGATGCTCGCCAGCCTGCTCCCCTTTCGTTCCCAGGAATAAAGACACAAAAATGCCCAAGAGCTTACAAGGAGTGCGTAGGTGTTGGTTAGGTTAAGGTTAGTGGGGCAAATGGATGAGGTGGTGACAAGTGGAGGACACTTGTCACCATCAGAAGCCACATGTCTTAGAATGATGCCACCTCACCTTTAAGAGGGTATAAATACTTGTAAATACCTCATTTGTAGGGATCTGAAATCTGAAATACAAGAAATACCTTTGCAATATTTCTCTCACTAAATTCTCTCTACAATTCATAATATAACAACCATATTATTATCTTAGACTATTGATTGAGTGATTCCATAAGACTATTAGCCACATAAACATTTGATTACAAGAATTGGTCAACAATTTGGCGCTATAAGAAGGGTGTCGCCCGAACCTCCGTCAATCGAAGAATTTAAGAGTACTTTTTCATTTTCTCAAGAACAATACTCCAACTTGGTGAGTTGTGCAAAAAACAAAAGGGTTATCTTCAAGCGTAAGTGTTTGTCGAGAAAAACTTTTATCCTCGAAAAAGCGAACTAGAAAAGAATTCCCTTAAGGATTTACTCCCCCTACACAATTTCTAGCAAGAATGACAAGACAAATGTATGAAGTTTTTCACGACAAATCCCGTACCACATCGACGAGTCGAAGGTGGAAGGGAAAGAAACCTGTGGGATGCCAACAAGCCGGACAAACCCGAGTCCCAGCATTACCGGCAGCCCCGGTTAGACCACAAATTGAGGCAACCTTGGAGTCAGTGGTGAAAACTATGGAAGACATCGAGAAGGCGATGGCCATGTTGCAACAGATGCAAAGGCAACAGGTAGTGGTGGCTCGTCAGCCTATGATCCAAGCAGCTCCTACGGAGACAAGACATGAAACAAGGACGAGTTACCACGCGCAAGAGGAAGAAGCCAGTAGTGGTCGGCTCGCTCTAAAAAATTCGAAGGGTAAGCAAAAAATGTGCGATCGCCTGGGACCGCAACCCCGACGATCAGACCAGCGACCAGTTGGTCGAGCAGAGGGGCGACCAGCTGGGCGAGCAGTTGAGCAGCCTAGACATCATGAAGGGTCCCAAGGAGATAAGCATAGTGATCCAAGTCATCATTCGGAGAGTGGAAGGTCCGGATACTCACATCGTCAAGAACCTTGCGAATTAGATGCAAGACATCAACGCAGGTCTGTACAAGATCGGTTGAGGAGAAGGGCATCCGAGAGGTTGGACCCCAATGCAGCAAGTAACCTTCAACGATAATACCGGGCGGTCACCCGAAGTGAGGGACTGCCGGGGGCAGGACGTCAATATGAGGTGCACCCTGAACAGCCTTGAGGAGGGGGATCATCTCGTGGGTCATTGATCGTGGAGATAGAAAAACTGAAAAAAGTAGTGGAGGACCTACGGGAATAAGTGGCTAACAAAGAGAAGGTTGAAACATACACTTCTCTCCCAATCTCACCACTATCCACGACCATCCTCACGGCACTGGTACAAAAGAAGATACAGTTTCCATCGATGGTACTGTACGAGGGTGAGTCTGACCCCAAGGTGCACATTTCGAAGTATGCTGATTACATGATCTCGATGGGGGCTTCAGACGCTACTCAATGCAGGAACTTCCCTTTGACCTTGGGGGATCGTGCCCATAGATGGTTTTCAGCATTGGCACCCGGATTAATTCAGTCGTTTGGCCAGTTAACAAGAGAGTTCTTGTCCTATTTCTTGGGGTTCGGGACATACTTGACACAAAAATACCGATTGGCCAACATTTCACAAGGAGCGGAGGAAACCGACCAGCAATACATTGAACGCTTTGACAAGATCCTTCTAGAAGGTGAGTCAATTAGCGAGGACACCAAGATTGTTGCGGTTATGGTGGGATTGTGTAAAGGAACGAACCTGTGGAAGGAAATGCATTTATTATTTCCTAGTACATACGCCGAATTCTGCCATAAAGCTGGGTGTATGTGGCAATGCAAGAAGCTATGGCAAAACAATTGGGCACGGAAGCTGATGAGAAGAAAAGTGGTAAGAAGCCCGGAGGAAGTGGTTACAAGGCTCCCAAGAATTTGAAATCATTCGGAGACACGGCAGAATACAAGGAAAAGCTTAACCAAGTGTTAACCACCACGATTAATCATGTATTCACTGCCGTGAAGGACCAAGACATGTTAGCCGCACCCCGGAGAATCAGACAAGATAGAAGCAAGTTAAACCCAAACAAATTATGTGCTTATCATCAGAGTATTGGACACTTCACCAGTGAGTGCCGTGACCTCTTGAAACAATTGTGGAAGTTTTATGAAGACGGGAAGCTTGCGGAACTCATTAACAAAGCTCCGGGGAAAAGACAACGACAGCCGAGACAAGGGGGTTCGGATGATGAGGATAGTGATGAAACGGAAAGGGCCCCGAATAGGCAAGTGCGAAGAGGTCCGCCAGCAATGCCAACACATCAGGAGCCTAACCGCGAGATCCATGTACTTGAGAAAATTGGCTCAGCTGGAGGAATGGTTGACGGCCGCTCGGCGTCAAAAACACAAAAGAAGGCAGAAATCCGAGTTGTCAATCAGGTACAAGAAATGGGGTCCGGGTCAAAAATACCAACAAAGCCCACTGTGGACTTGGTGTTCTCACAAGCAGATCTTGAAGGGATCCTAACACCACAATTACTCTCTTGTTATCAGCGCAAACATCATGAACACGAGAGTACACCGACTGCTAGTAGATACTGGAGCTTACACAAACATCCTCTTCAAGAAAACACTAGATCAGTTAGGAGATTACGAGTCTTACATAGAAGACTGTAATCATAAAATAGTGGGATTCGGAGAGGCTGTGACCATCCCATTAGGTGTAATACGTTTGTCAGTAGAACTTGTAGCGCTAGAGGACCCAGAGAGGAGGATGACTAGGTTGTTAGATTTTCTAGTCGTAGATCAACCATCCACCTATAATTGGTTCCTCAACCACCCCTTCATTTCTGAATTCAAGGCTGCATGTTCTACTTACTATTACTGTATCAAATTCCCAACTCTTAAAGGTGCAGGTACAGTCAAAGGGGACCAGAAGAATGCGCGAGAATGTCTGCTAACTCTAAAAAAGTCTGTCACTCAGGTGTTGATCTATGAAGAGGTGACACCACAACATTCCCCTGATGAACCCAACATCTTAGATGCTATCTCCATCGACACCGAGATGATGGAAGTTGATCAAACACCGGAGGAGATGGAGGTAGACGATACACCCCCACAAGGTCAACAGACCGGGGGGCAGGCGGAAGGTCACGCGGAGGTTCAAGATGATGTACCAGCAATCGTTACCGAGGCAAGTGATGAGGTGGAGTTAACACCCGAAGGCCAGATGAATGCACCAAAGGACATTGAGGCCCGTTTAGGTTATGAGCCAGTCCAGATGGAGATGGATATGCATTTGGAAGGGCCTATCGATGATCCGAGGTGGAAGGGCAAGAAGCGGCACGCCACTCCGGTCAAAGAGCTCAGGGCCATACAGGTAGATCCCAATAAAAAGGATTTGGAACTTTTTATTGGGTCGGAGTTAGAAGAACCTTATAGAAGCAAGATGGAGGAATTCCTACGTGCTAACCTCGATGAGTTCGCATGGTCACATGAAGACATGAAGGGTATACCGGTGGAGTATGCGTGTCATCGTTTAAACATCGACCCCACAAAGAAGCCCATCCGTCAGAAGAGAAGAAAATACAAACCTGACAAGTATGAATCATTAATTGGCGAAGTGAAGAAGCTGCTAGACAATAAGCTCATAAAAGAAGCATTATGTCCGCAATGGGTGGCGAACCCTGTCTTGGTTAAAAAGCCAAATGGAACGTGAAGGCTTTGTATAAACTTCACGGACCTCAATGCCGCGTGTCCCAAGGATAAATTCCCTTTGCCTCATATCGACCAGTTGGTGGACAACCCGGCGGGGCATGAACTAATGACGTTTATGGATGCCTTTGCAGGTTACCACCAAATTGCCATGCATCCTGACGATCAAGAACATACAGCTTTCTACACAAACAAAAATTTGTTTTGTTGGAAGAGAATGCCTTTCGGGTTAATCAATGCCGGTGCCACGTACCAAAGACTGTTAGGGTTATACTAGAAAGTATGCTTTTACTTTGTATAACTAAACTGAATCTTTGAGCTTTATCTGAAATAAATCTTTTATCACTGTGCTTTAGATAAATATGAATGTTATTTATTTATTGCAATCCGTTCATATAATAGTACAAGTTACACTATAGATAAATATGGTGATCCCCAGATAACTCACAGCAAGATCACATTATCAGTTTCTTGTAACAAGTACCAAATTCACAACCTTGATGGGATTTGAACACCCCATTAGTAAACGGTTGATGTGTAGATCCCAGATTGGCTTATCTTGACCAAGGGATTGCACTAGTGCATGATGATGCATTGAAGAGGACCTACAGAGAGGTAATTCTTCCGTACTGATTAATGGGATGAAGAATTAGACCTCAGTTGTCGTTTATTTCTAAACCTCTGTCCATTAAATAGGACTGTGTGTGATCCGTGTGTGGCACTTTAATTTGTTATGGGTAGAGAGTCAATAAGACTCAATACTTTGCATCTTGGGTGACACCATTGAGAACATGACAGCTGCTAAGATTTAATACAGAGGAACGTGTGCTTGGAGAGTCTTGCATGATTAGTCCCCTTGGTGGGCTCTAAATGTTCGTCATACTAAATCTTGCAAGTGGAATTTGTTTCCGGTATGATGATAAAGAAGAGCTGTCCTTACACCAAGGATAAGATGTTAAATTAATTAAAGCGTTCAGTGGCATGATTAATTAACGGACAAGAGAATCTTAAATACGGGAAATAATGACCGGGACCCATATGATTGTAATATGGGTTAAGATGGATAATGCAACATTAATCCTATAGTGGAGTGAGATTAATGTTAATGGGTTGAATGACATTGGGCTCAATGTTAGAATTCAAGGCCCATTGGGAGGTCCAATCTTAATTCTCCTAAAGGCCACTCAAGTAGCCCAATTAAATGTCCAACAATTGACAAGGTGTTTAAAATAAAAGAAATAATTTTGGGGCCCAAATGATTGAGTTTTTCGAAAATTATATATATATATTAATATATGAGAGATTTTATGGAAAATAGATATGTATCTTGAATACAAGAATATCTAATAAAATCAAGATCTCATGGAATTAAATATATATCCTTTTTTTCAAAAATTATATGATTGAGAATATCAAGAATTGAATATTTGATATTCAAGATTATCAAGATTAGAATATTTGATATTCATGATAATCAAGATTTGAAATATTAGATATTCAAGATCTTGTATTCTCACTATAAATATGAGATGATACAAGACTTCATATTCATTCGTGTGAGAGGGTAATTTTCGAAAATTACCAGTGAGTTAGGCAACAAAATTTTTTCTTCCTTGTGTTGTGATTATTTGTGTGGCCTCCCACCGGGTGCACGAATAAGGACAAGGGAATACTTGAGAAGGCTTTTGGGTTTATCAAGTTGAAGGTCTCAAGAAGGATGCCTTCAAGTTCATTGTTGATACTTCGGCTATAGAGGATCTCAAAGGACGTCTTTGATCTCAACAGCCTTGCGAAAGCAGCTCAACCAAATAACGTCTTTTGTCTTAGAAAATGCCTTTTCTCCAAGAGGTATAATTCACTAAATTCCTTAGTTCCGCATGTTTAGGGCTTTACGTGATATTATATGTTCATATGTTTTGCATGCAATGCCTGTTGTTGGGTATACAATTATTTGATTTAATTATGTTTAAATCATGATATTAATTGTAGGCTTAAAGCCAAATGGAACGTGGAGGCTTTGTATAGACTTCACGGACCTCAATGCCGTGTGTCCCAAGGATAACTTCCCTTTGCCTCATATCGACCAGTTGGTGGACAACACGGCGGGGCATGAACTAATGATGTTTGTGGATGCCTTTGCAGGTTAACACCAAATTGCCATGCATCCTGCAGATCAAGAACATACAACTTTCTACACAAACAAAAATTTATTTTGTTGGAAGAGAATGCCTTTCGGGTTAATCAATGCCGGTGCCACGTACCAAAGACTAGTCAACAAGATGTTCGACCAACATATTGGTGACACGATGGAGGTCTACGTCGACGACATCGTGGTAAAAAGCCTTAGAAAGGAAGACCATTTGGAGCACCTTAAACAAGCGTTCGACATCATGAGAACGTATAACATGAAGCTCAATCCAAAGAAAAGTAGTTTTGGGGTGCAGTTCGGGAAATTTTTGGGGCATCTGGTGAGTCAGCGAGGAATAGAAGTCAACCCCACAGAGGTCAAGTGTATCCTAGAGATGGGACCACCAAAAGATGTGCCAGCTGTTCAAAGACTCACGGGATGTCTCGCAACGTTAAACAGATTCATATCCAGATCGGGAGACAAGAATAGGCCATTCTTTGAGTCCATCAAAGGCAAAGGCATATGTAAAAGAACCGGGAAGAGTAACTACGTCTAGACCAATGCTTGTCAAAGGGCGTTTAAAGATATAAAAAACTATCTCAGTAACCCCCAGATCTTGTCAAAGCCAATGCCATGAGAAAAGTTATATCTGTACCTGGCAGCATCGGAGGTGGCCATAAGCTCAGCCTTGGTATGTGCGGAGGGCAAGACACACTTGCCAATATACTATGTCAACCAGGTGCTACATGAGGCAGAGCTGCGATATTCCCCAATGGAGAAGTTGGCATACGCATTGGTGATGAGCGTACGGAAACTCCGACCCTACTTCTTTGACCACCAAGTGGAAGTCTTAACGACGTTCCCCTTGAGACAAATCTTACACAGACCCGACACTGCCGGATGATTACTAAAGTGGTCACTAGAGGTCAGTCAGTATGGTATAACCTACGCTCCCCGAATAGCGATCAAAGGGCAGGCTCTAGCAGACTTCATAGTAGAGCTAACCTACCCTCAAGATCCGACGAAGGGACGTATATATCCATGGCACCTCTACATAGATGGCTCAGCTACAAGTTCCACGGCCGGTGCGGGTGTTGTCTTAGTGAGTCCCGACAAACAGGTATTCACCTCAGCAATAAGGTTCGACTTCCTAGCAACTAACAACGAAGCCGAATACGAAGCACTTATTGAGGGATTGAGACTATCATTAGCTGTGGGGGCAACCAGACTTCAAATTTTTGGGGATTCACAGCTTATAGTATCTCAAGTCCGAGGTGAATACGAGGCAAAAGATCGACAGATGATCATCTATCAAAGGATCGTAGCAAATCTGATATCCAAGTTCAACCAAGTGTACATTGAGCAGATTCACCTGCTAGAAATACGCAAGCAGACGCACTAGCTCATTTGGCTATAAGTACCGGAGAAGCAAGTATCTCGGAGGTTGTTATAACAAAACTGATTAATCCTTCAACATTTGATTATATCAATCAAGTGTTGAAGAGGGGGCAACAACTGGTAAACAACCAACAAGTGATTGACGATTGGCGTACACCCATCACTAAATACTTGGCCAATGGAGAGCAGCCGGGAGATCCGTGGGAAGCAAGACGAGTTGTGAAACAAGCTACCAGATACATGATGATCGAGGGGCAGTTATACAAAAGGAGAATCTCACTTCCGTTACTCAGATGCCTTTCCCAGGAAGAAGGTCAGAAAGTGTTAAAAGAAATCCATGAAGGAATATGTGGAGGCCACGTCGGGGGGCAAACCCTAGCTTATAAGACTATTAGGCAAGGGTACTATTGGCCGACACTAAGGAAGGATGCCATCAGATATGCTAAAAAGTGTTTAAAGTGCCAACAGTTTGCTCGGAGCATCCATACCCCGGTGCAAGAATTAAAATCAGTGTATAGTCCATGGCCATTTGCTAAATGAGGTATCGACTTGATCGGCCCATTCCCTCCCGGAAAAGGTGGAGTAAAATTCGTAGTGGTGGCCGTGGACTATTACACTAAGTGGGCCGAAGCTGAAGCTTTAACAACCATAACCCAAGAAAAAAATGATAAGTTTCATTTGGAAAAACTTGGTGTGCAGATTTGGGTTGCCACAGTCGATCGTCACAGATAATGGAAGGCAGTTTGATGGGAGCAAGCTAAGAGAGTTCTGCGCTTCCTGGGATATCAAGAAACATTATTCCACCCCATACCATCCTCAGTCGAATGGACAGGTCGAAGCCATGAACAAGATTTTGAAACACATCCTGAAAATTCGATTGGAAGAAAGAAAGGGCAGTTGGACTGACGAGCTGCCGAAAGTTCTATGGACTTATAGGACGTCTTATAGGACAAGTATCGAGGAGATACCATTCACCATGGCTTTCAGAGTTGAAGCAGTCATCCCGGTAGAGGTTCAACATCGGACGTGGAGGATAATCAGATATGACGAAGGAACGAACGAGGATGATATGGCAGTTGAAAAGGATTTGATTGAAGAGACAGGAGCTTCGGCGGAAATAAGAAATGTTGTCTACAAACGACGAGTAGAAAAATATTACAACTCACAGGTCAAGGATAGAAAGTTCAAGGTTGGCGACTTGGTGATGAGAAGGATATTAGCAGTCCCTTCAGGTGTATTTGGTCCAAGATGGGAAGGTCCGTTCAAAGTGACAAAGAGTTGGCCAAATGGGACATATGACTTAGAAGACATGCAAGGCAACCCATCATCATACACCTGGAACGTTGCACACCTCAAGAGGTTCTACCAATGAAAAGTTGTAAAAAATTCTTTCAAAAACCATGCTCGCCCAACATGTATAGGGGCAAGCTGGTTCGGTTCAGATAGGATCAAGTCTGTAAAGACATTTTATGTTCAATAAAAAGATGTTTCCTTCCAAAAAGGGTTTGCATAATCGTTTCGCAATTAATAAGTTGATATATCAAGAATGTCTTAAGTTATAAGCTCGAAAGACTTACGAGTCAAAAATAAAGGCAAGGTATTGAGACTAACCCTATGGATGTAACCAATAAAAGGGGGTCATTACCAATCAATAATCCTACATAAAAAAAGATGGAAAATAAAAGGTGTAAATTCGCGATTCCGCAAAAGGAAAAGTAAGACGAATCAATTAAAACACCATACAAAAAAACGAGCAATAAGTAACTTAGACAAAAATATCAACAAAATACAAGCATAAACAAACTCAGTGGAAAGGAAACTGCATATTCATTGATGACAAAAGGAGTTCAAATACATATGGGGCGCCTTCGAGGGCGAAGAAGCAAAAAATTACAAGTAAAAAGCAAAAAGAAATTTCCAACTCTTTACTGCTCACCGGGCTGGTCGCCAATCTGCTCGCCCGGCTAGCTGCCCACCTGCCCACTGCCCTGGCCAACATGCTCACCGGTTTGCTTGTTGGCCTGGTCGCCTGCTTGCCCTCCAGTGCCTTGAGGAGAAAGACCCGGGAGGACCTCAATAGGAGATAGACCTTCAGTGTCTACCATTGCGTCATCTGGAGCATCGATCTGAAGAGATGGATAGCTTCCACCAATAATCCTAACACCCAGAGGCACGGAACTCAGATCGACACCCATCTCTTCGAGGTCCCCAATGTCAACAACCAAACCATCCTTGGGAGGACGGTCGGTGAGGAAGTCAGTGAACTCTTTCTTCAAGGCCTCCCAAGGGTCCTCATTCTCACCAACAGCATGGTGATAGGCTCGGAGGTTCTTGGCAAAGGCGTAAATGAAACCAAAGTCAGAAGACTCAGCTCGTATGTCGGCGACAGCAGCAGCAGAATAGCAGTCGGCATGCTCAGCCTTGTGCTCAGTCAGTTGGGTGAGAGCAGCTTGGAGTTCTATCTCCAGCTCGGCAACTTTCCCACGAGCTACTCGACCCTCTTCCAGTTGAGCCCGTACGCTGGCCAGTTCGGCATGAAGGCCATCAGCCTTGGTCTGGGCCCTCTCAGCACTTGCAATTGCTAACTGCTCGACATCCAAAGAGGCCTTAGCCTTGGCCTCTAAGGTGGCAACCTTCTTCTTCATCTCGTCCCTCTCCTTCCTCAGAGTATCATTCAGCACAGCATAAGACTTCTACAACGTAACAGCCTGCTCAATAGCACGTTGGGTGGTGATGAAGGCACCACTCGAGTGATGCATAACTGTACGGATGTTATCTGTCAGGGACTGATGATGAATGATAGCATCCTGAGGCTGGGTCCAATAACGGGTGGCAGACTCGATGGCTCTCCGGAGGGGACCCTGAAGTTCATTGAGAGTCTTAGGAGGCCGAGCGAGCGCAAACTGATGCACAGCCGCGCTTCGATGAAGATAACGCGAGGGATCATATCTACATAAAAGATCATACAGGAAAATACTTAGAAAATTTTTGAAAATTTTCTAAGTATAAAAGTGTTAGGGCATAGAGGTCTTACCCTGCTGCCCAGTCTTGATCCCATCCAAGATAGGAGATGCCCGACAGCTGCCCTACAGAGCGTATGGGCGCAGGGGCAGTAGAAGTGTCGACAGAGACTGGGAGTGTAGGCTCTGAAACCTCAACGCGATCGGAGCCTCCGAAACCCGAGGCTCTCGTAGTCCTTGCCCTCTTGGCAGCTTCACCTTTACGCTCGATGCGTGAACCATCACCTCGCTGCAAGCAAAAACCACCACTGGGAGAGCCACTAGGAGCTTGACGGTCCTCAACGCGAGGACCCCGTGGAGGAGCAGCGGATCGAGTGCTCGGCCCGGTGCCTGCACCCTTCTTTTCTTGAGTAGCCTTCTGAGCGGCTAACACAACGGAAGAGGGGTCTCAGATGGTTCGTGCCATCCCAAATCGTTGGTTCAACGCTTGGAAAGATGGAGGGATAGCGATAGTAACTTTTGCGATTGCAAACATCAAAGAGACATGAAAAGAGTTAGAAAAATTTTCAAATAGGGAAAATTACAAAATGGTTGTCAAAATTGACAAAAATTACAAATTGGTTCTGTGCAGAAAAAATATATACTTCTGTGCAGAAAAAAATTACACTTCTGTGCAGATATTGTGAACCAATTTGTAGACATAGTCACTTTTTTGAACCAATATGTAAGTCACTTACATATTGGTTCAAAAAAGAAATTATATTTACAAATTAGTTCACAATTTCTGCACAAAAGTATAATTTTTTCCTGCACAGAAGCATATTTTTTTCTGCACAGAAACCTATTTGTAATTTGTGTCAATTTTGTGAACCATTTTGTAATTTTTCAAAATGTAAATCAAAAGTCTATAGAATAATGGTGAGGAGTCGTGATCAACCCCGAGGCGATGCGGCAGCTGGGCTTGTTCAGGTATTCAAACGTCCTATCTTTCTTGTTCCGGCGACAGACGAGGATATAAGTAGACTTGAACTCCTCGGATAAACTTGTCGTTTTCCAATGTTGAGGAGTCAGACCTGCAACAAGGAAACAAGACGTTAGACACCATATCGAAAATGACATTTAAGATGCTAACAAGTCCTATGCTGCAACTCGCCAAACTCTGTAGGGGACATGATGCGTCCCCCAAGTCCCTCATTATTGTCCGGGGCACGCCAATCTCCGCCAATGAAGAAGAACTGCTCCTTCCAGTCCTTCACCTTGTTGGGCAATCCTTCGAGGATCCTCATATCACTCCTCGCCTTAAGATAGTAATAACCTTAACCTTCCTCGGAGCACTTGCTAAGGCAGAGGGCGTAATTCACCTCATGTGGAGTCAGGCGGTCCTTATACTTCTCCAAGGCAAATACCGTGAAGAGGGATAGCAGGTACGTCCAGGCATTGGGTGTTAGTTGTGTAATAGCCAAACCCGTAGTTTCCAGGAAACATCCGATGAGTGGATATAGAGGCAATGTCACCCCGCGGCTAGTGTGTGTGCATATTGATCGCCGTTAGTCCCTCCGGAGGGCAATCGGCCCTCTCATTCTTCCGAGGGGCATACATCATCACATCACATAGGATATGGTATTCCCTCCGGATGCTGTCAAGGTCATCCTCATCAATGACACTCTCCACGGTGCTTGCCTTATAGTTGGTAAGTTTATCCTCATCGAGGTCTCGGTATTGCCGAAGAGGAGTAGGGAAATCACCAGTGTATCGTTCGTAATACGCTCTCTAGTCGAACTCGTGTTCGATGCCTTCAGGGATGGACTTCTCCACCATGTGAGGTTGCGAGAAGCCTACGAACTCAAACCAAGAAGAGATGGAGTCTTCATCATCGTCGCTGCTGGAAAGTACCTCAACGGGCTCTTGATCGTCACCCCCTGAGCGAGCAGCAGGCTGCTCTCCGGACTGCTCGCCCAATTGCTCACCCCCCTCCTCCAGTGGGCGAGCAACCCCTACAATCTCGGGATCTGACCCTGCCAAGTGTACTAAGGAAAGACCGGTGATCGGACCGCCCTCCTCCATCGGTAGTTTACCCGGATTTCGGCGAGAAATAGTGCGGCTCGATGATGACTACATTTTTTGAAGAAAGGGTAAGAAAAGAAGTTTGTCCTAGGAAAGTGCTAACTATTGATGGGAAATTTCACCACCAAGATTCCGATCAAATGCGGCCGAAGGAAAATCTGATGATCAAGCACAAAAAAAGGGGAATTTAAAAATCAACTAAAAAAGAGGATAATGCAAAAAGAGAAATAAAGGAAAGAGAAAGAAAAACTACCTTAGAATCAAAATCCCCCAAATCACCACGAAGAAACAAGAAGAAAGAACGCCGGAAAGCTTGAAGACTTGGGCCGCCGAAAATTTCAGAGAATAATTGAAGGAAGAAGAAGATCAAAAAATGAAGAAGAAGACTATTTATACATTAGGGTTAAAGGAAGAAGAAGGAGAAATTTCGGGGGTTATTTTGCAAAGTATTTGAAAAGTTTTAATTAATG
>JAPKLY010000512.1:85910-166136 GCA_026898435.1 Prunella vulgaris | reverse complement strand
AATTTCGGGGGTTATTTTGCAAAGTATTTGAAAAGTTTTAATTAATGCGCCTTTTCGTGTGACTGATTGGCACACTGAACGAGGAGACGCCTCATTTTCCGAAACGTCACTTCAGTTTCCAAGTAAGAGGACGAGCAAGGAGTCGAGCATAAAGGCCGAGCATAGAGTCGAGAACCATGTTGCTCGCCGAGCTGCTCGCCTGATTGCTCGCCGATCCAGAGAATTATTTCTAGCATATACTTTGATATAGAAGAATTAAATCAAAGCATATACTGAGGGGCAAATGTTGATAAAAGGATATAAGTTCAATAATTGAAGAACAATTCAAGTGTAAACAAGCTGAAGTACAAGTTGCTCGTCAGCCTACTCGCCAGCTTGCTCGCCCATGCCCTGGGTGACGAAGCAACAAGCCCACGTGGCCAAGTCCAAGTTGCTCGCCAGGCTGCTCGCCAGATTGCTCACCTAAGCTATGAGGAAGCAAGGCAACAAGCCTACACGGCCAGGACCAAGTTGCTCACCACATTGCTCGCTTGCCTGCTCGCCCAACTCAGTGATGAGATGGCAACAAGCTATGAAGCCAAACCCAAGCTGCTCGCCTAATTGCTCACCACTCTGCTCGCCAGCCTACTCGCCCGACTCAGGGGTGGCGAGGCACCAAGCCACGAGACCATGCCTAATGTGCTCGCCCCACTACTCGCCACGATGCTCGCCAGCCTGCTCGCCTTTCGTTCCCAGGAATAAAGACACCAAAATGTCCAAAAGCTTACAAGGAGTGTGTAGGTGTTGGTTAGGTTAAGGTTAGTGGGGCAAATGGATGAGGTGGTGACAAGTGGAGGACACTTGTCACCATCAGAAGCCACATGGCTTAGAATGATGCCACCTCACCTTTAAGAGGGTATAAATACTTGTAAATACCTCATTTGTAGGGATCTAAATCTGAAATACAAGAAACACATTTGCAATATTTCTCTCACTAAATTCTCTCTACAATTCATAATATAACAACCATATTATTATCTTAGATTATTGATTGAGTGATTCCATAAGACTATTAGCCACATAAACCTTTGATTACAAGAATTGCTCAACAATCATATTTATTCAAATCCATATGATAGAAAAGTTACATAAATTAGTCTCATAAAGTAATCTCACTTGGTAGGATATAATATATAGATAGAGAAAAAGTAATTTAACTTGGTAAGATATAATATGTAGATATATAAGAACAAAAGTTAATATTCAAGTCATGCAAAAATTGTAGGGAGGGAGATGTGAGATAATTTATTACAAAGTGAACAATGAAAAGAGTGTAATATGACCCTTTTTTTACCGGGTCATAAGATAAAATAATGAATCAGCATAAATTTGTATCTCGTATCAAACAAGATAAGACCAGTAGAAAATCCATATTATTGCCCTTATCTTGCGTACCAAGCAGAGCCTAAGTGTAAAAATAAAAGAAAGATGTCTCTTTGTGTAACTATTAGTGGAATGAGATGCATTTATATATTTTTATGAGTAGTGAATTGTACAATGTTTTTCAAAACAGAGAGAATAATATTTAAGGAGATTAATATTTGACATTGCACATTTATCCATATTATAAGATAATTAGTTACATTAATAGAATTAAAAAAAATTAATAAATATTCCCTCTGTCCCGTAGGAATTTGCACCCTACAGGACGACACATTTTTTAAGAAAAATGTGTTTTATATATAAAGTAGTGGCATATGAGTAAATATGTGTATAGTTTTGTGAGTGTTTACGTAAATCTATATTTCCTTTTTTAGTAGTGTGCAAATTTATGTGGGACGTCCGAATAAGAAAAGTGTGCAAATTCCTATGGGACAGAGGGAATATCATATGTTCCAAAGAAATTTGCATACTTTTATTAATGGATGTTCTACGTAAATTTGCATACTACAAAAAAAGAAAACAATGATTTATGTGCATATTCATAAACTATACACATATTTACCCACATGCTACTATTTTATTTAAAAATATACTTTTTAAAAAAAATGTTTCATTTATTGGAATATAATTTTTTTCAAAATAGAAAAGGTATATTTTATATTTACGAATAGTGGAATATACCAGTGATATATTAATTTTTAAAAATAATATTTATATTATATAAAGACGAAGTATGAATTTAACCAAAATGTTCTATATTAAAATTCTTCAATTCTCATTAATTCTAGCATAAAGAATTAATCTTGACCTTATGTTTTAACTGTTTTAATCTTGACCATATATTTTTATATTTTATAAATATATGTATTTTATATAAATCTTATAAATATATTCATAATATCAAATCATATATCTAATTTTTTAATCTCAAGCGTTCTTCTTAATTTCTATACTTCTATAATTTTCAACTCTATAAATATTATTATTCTCATCTTCTAACCTTATTTCTTCATGCGTCTCTTGCTTTTTCTTATTTCTCTGATGATATTCTTATCGTATTCTAATATTCGAATTGTTTATTTATCTTTTTATGTTCAACTTTTTTTTGCAGGTTCATATTTTACATCTAATAATTTGGTGAAATAATTTTTTTTTCTATTGCTACAATTTTCATGGTGATCTTTTAGAGGTAATGGTTTTCGTGGTTTTCTATTTGATTTAATATTTTGATGTTTGAATTGTTTGTTTATCTTTTTAATGTTATTTTTTTTTTGTAGATTCGTGTTTTACATCTAATAATTTGATGAGATACTACTTTTTTCCTATTGCTACATAATTTTCATGGTTTTCTTTTTTAAGTAATGTTTAATTGCTACAATTGCAAATCTATTTGATTTAAGATTTTGATGTTTGAATTGTTCATTTGTCTTTTTAGTATTCTCTCACTATGCCAAAAATGACTTACAACAACGGGAAAAAGACAATAGGTTTGGAGTTAGACCGTTGTCTTAAGTACAAAAGTCGTTGTCTTAAGTATTCCCGTTGATATAAGTTTAGCAAAGGCGCCGAATGACAATGGGTTTTATCCCCCGTTATCTTTTCCCATTGCCTTAAGGTTTTTTTTGGGACAAAATAAAGGGGTATAAAAGGACCCCTAAGAATATTTTTCCACATATTCGTTCTCCTCCCATTGTTCTCCTCTCACTTGGCAGGTCCATTCTTTCCATCCTAAAACGCTGGGTCTTACGTCCATCCACCAATGTCTGGTCTCTTCTTTCCGTCTACCACAAAACCCTCTTTCTCTCATTAGAAATTACTACCATTGTTTTCACTCATAACCATCACCGATGGTCACACCTCACCCACCGTCAAATTTCTCAGTCACACATCCGCTGTGAATCGTCTACCATCGCCATGATTTGACTGCATCGTCCGCTGCCATAAAGAGTCTGTTCGTCCAGCGCCGTAAGGAAATCCTCTTGTCCCCAAGTAAGCCTTTTTTCTAAGCCTAAAATCTAGCCCTAATTTCTATTATCTAATACATAATTTATTTCTCAATTTCTGAAATTGTTGTTGTCGATTGAAAGAATTTCTACACCTGAATGGATGATATAGTACAGCTGCAAACAACTTGGGTGTGAGCAGCAAAGCAAAAGCGAGAGAAGAGAATTTTTATGGCTAAAACCCTCGTCCTCATCTTCACCTCAGTCACTGATTAACCTATTTCCCCCTCTCAGAATCCCGTCCCCCTTTACTTCTATTTACATTTTCTCTCCATTCAGGTATGCATACTCTCTTCATAATTTTGTTGATTATAGTTCAGCTTTCGGTTGATATTTTGATATTTTTATTGATTCTTTTGGATAATCATAATATATTCATTGATTTCATGCTTAAGTTGTATGCCTTTAATAGGAAATGGAAACATCATATTGGAATTTATGTTGGAAGGCTTTTTGATTTGTGGAACTGTTGTCAGGTAGTTAACATGCTTTCTTTTATATGTAATCTGCTTATTTTGTGTAAATTGGATCATTGATTAGGGTCATAATTGCATCTCTTTGCATCCATTTCTATATGGTTTTGATGTGTCTGTGTTCATATTTGACCCTATTATGCTATACTTTGTACATTTAACCCTTGTTGGCTAGAAAGTTGTGTTTATAGATGAAAACGAGCAAAATGGTAAAGAAACGAGCAAGTTTGATAAAAGTCCGGATTTCTGGAGTCAAGGAAATTGTTGAAAATGATATACCATGTCGAAGAGTTTGAAGAGAGGGTCGTAACGGAAAAAGAATTGAGTCAATCGAAGCTCTAGAACTCAAGATATGAAGAAAACGAGAAGTTGAGGATCGACCGGCAAGGACTAGCCCAGGTTGGCAGCCTAGCCTTGTTGCGTGGCAGCTGAGCCTTGTTGCTCACACTCCCGTCGACTGGCTCGCGTGACAAGAGCTCACTCGAGCAAAATATCGAGCCAGCTCGGCAGCCCATCCCTCCTGGTCGCGCGCCGTGCATTAATTTTGGATTTTTAGGGGCAGTTTCGTCTTTTCGCGCATTTAATGAGGAGTACTTTGGACTAAACATTGTGGGCACTATAAATAACTCAAGGATCAGATTTTCACAGGAGATCTTCTTCATTATTCCAATTTCTTAGATTAGTTTAGAGAGAGAATTAGGTAGTTACTTAGTGGGTTCTTAGTTAGATTTCAATCTTCTTTCTTCCATAACTTTTGATCCATCCATTGGATCTTTAATCCGTTTGTTCCCTAGCTTAGTCTCGTTATTAGCTATGTTTCTATGGTTCGATTTATGTTTTTGAACTTTGGATCAAGAGTTAGCATTTGGAGTTTTGTAGCTTGTATTCAATTTCTTCTACATATGGTAAGTTTTCCTTTAATTCTCTTGTTTTAGTTCATAATCATGATGATTATATTGTTAATTGTTGATTTCCATTACCAATTAATCATGGGCTAATATCCTTGTTGCATAGTTGTATGAATACTATGGTGAATTTAGTCTCTTGTTAATCATATGCATGAATTAGTAATCTTGATGGATTAATTCTCTTATTAATGATTTGTATGAATGCTTGGGATGTTTAATTGGATTGTATGAGCCTATAGGGATTAGCAAGACATGAGAATTGAGATTATTCCTAGAATCTCTTATGTGAATTTTATGCACACCAAGTGTTTGATTAATGGCTTTTATGATCAATGAGAATTGCATTAAGCCTAGACCTCTTAATTAGAGTATTGGGTGTGGTAGAGAGATCTAGACACTAGTTAGAGTGATAGTTTAATTAAGACACCAAAAGACCTTTTGCATGCTAGGATGGATAGGACACTAGGTGAACCATAGTAGGATTACTCCCATGCACACACACCACACTTTCTCACTTCAGAGGTGATAGTTAGATTTACTTTGTTTTGCTAAAGTAGATAGAAACCATGAACTTTTCTTGCTTTCACTAGCTATTAGCCTTTGTAGACATTCAATACTTGCTTGATATCGCATCGTTTCCTTGTGTTCGATATTTTAACTTGGTTACCTTGCCACATCTACTACGACCACGTACACTTACGTGAGACACGATCTAGGTAAATAAGTTTTTGGCGCCATTGGCGGGGAATCGATCACTTTATTAGGTTTGTATTGATGTTTACTTTGTTTTTCTTTGTTTATTTGTTTGTTGTTAATCATTCTTGGTGAGTGTTGATACTTGCTTGTTTTTTTTTGTAGGAGTGAGCTCAATTGAGATGGACGAATACAACCATTACTTGTATTCTCCACAAGACATATATTCTCCTAATTCATATACATATCAACCTCCACCTCCACAAGAAGTTTCTTATCCTCCTAACTCATATACTTATCAAGATTCCTATTCCTTTGAGGATCCATATTCCTATACTTTACCATCTCCTATGCCTTTCAATTATGAAAAAGCTCCTCCAAGCCATATTAATGATACTCTAGTTTACATCCTCAATCAACTTGAAGAAATTCAAAGAGAGGATGAAAGGCACTTTGAGGAGACAAACAAAAAGTTTGATAAAATTTGCAAAGCTCAAGGTGACCAAATCAAGGACTTGGAGTTCCAATTGGAACAATTGGCTTGTAGTGTGCGAATCCAGAAGTTAGGGCTCTACTTGGAGCAATTGACCACCCAAGCCAATTGTGACGAGAAAGATGGGGGTATTCTATGTTAGGGTTATACTAGAAAGTATGTTTTACTTTGTATAACTAAACTGAATCTTTGAGCTATATCTGAAATAAATCTTTTATCACTGTGCTTTAGATAAATATAAATGTTATTTATTTATTGCAATCCGTTCATATAATAGTACAAGTTACACTATAGATAAATGTGGTGATCTCCGCATAACTCACAGAAAGATCACATTATCAGTGTCTTGTAACAAGTACTAAATTCACAACCTATACGGGATTTGAGCACCCATTGGTAAACGGTTGATGTGTAAAATTCCAGATTGGCTTATCTTGACCAAGGGATTACACTAGTGCATGATGATGCATTGAAGAGGACCTACAGAGAGGTAATTTTTCCGTACTGATTTATGGGATGAAGAATTAGACCTCAGTGGTCATTTATTTCTAAACCTCTGTCCCTTAAATAGGACTGTGTGTGATCCGTGCGTGGCACTTTATTTTGTTATAGGTAGAGAGTCAATAAGACTCAATACTTTGCATCTTGGGTGACGCCATTGAGAACATGACAATTGCTAAGATTTAATACAGAGGAACGTGTGCTTGGAGAGTCTTTCATGATTAGTCCTCTTGGAGGGCTCTAAACGTTCGTCATACTAAATCTTACAAGTGGAATTTATTTTCGGTATGATGATAAAGAAGAGCTGTCCTTACTCCAAGGTTAAGATGTTAAATTAATTAAAGCATTCAGTGGCTTAATTAATTAACGGACAAGAGAATCTTAAACATGGGAAATAATGACCGGGAGCCATATGATTGTAATATGGGTTAAGATGGATAGTGCAACATTAATCCTATAGTAGAATGAGATTAATGTTAATGGGTTGAATGACATTGGGCTCAATCTTAAAATTCAAGGCCCATTAGGAGGTCCAATCTTAATTCTCCTAAAGGCCCCTCAAGTAGCTCAATTAAATGTCCAACAATTGACAAGGTGATTAAAAATAAAAGAAATATTTTGGGCCCATTTATTATGATTTTTTCGAAAATAATTAAATTTTAAATTAATGAGAGATTTTGATGGAAAACAGATATGTTTCTTGAATACAAGAATATCTAATCAAATCAAGATCTCATTGAATTAAATTTAAAGTGTAGTTTTCAAAAATTTGGTCATGATAAAAGATATCAAGAATTGAATATTTGATATTCAAGATTATCAAGATTAGAATATTTGATTATCATGATAATCAAGATTTGAAATATTACATATTCAATATATTCAAGATCTTGTATTCTAATTATAAATATGAGATGATACAAGACTTCATGATCATAACAAATGAATCAAAATTTTCAAAAAAATTGAGATTCATAGGGCAACAAAATTATTTTCTTCCTTGTGTTGTGATTATTTGTGTGGCCTACCACCGGGTGTACGAATAAGGACAAGAGAATACTTGAGAAGACTTATTGGGTTTATCAAGTTGATTGCTTGGAGTTGGAACATAAGGCGGTTGAAGTAGATAAAGCATCTCAAAGGACGCCTTTTGTCTCAGAAACCTCTTTTTCGTAAAAAGGTATAATTCACTAAATCTCTTAGTTCTGCATATTTAGGGCTTTACGTGATATTATATGTTCATATGTTTTGCATGCAAAGCCTGTTGTTGGGTATACAATTATTTGATTTAATTATGTTTAAATCATGATATTAATTGTCAACTTAAATTTGTATTTAGCGTAAATCCCGAATAGATCCGTGTTTAATTCCCCAACAACTGGTATCAGAGCCGGTTTCATGCTCTATACGTTAAATTGTAATTTAAGTGTTTAATATTAAATTTGAAAATTGGATAGTAGAATTGCTAGATCTTTTTTGCAGGTATCCAATTGTCATGGTATTTAATATTTTTTATGCATACATGTATGATGATGCGGTTTTAAAATCCGATTCATTCGGATCGTTTTTCTCGTGAGAAAATTCATGGGTAGACTAGGATGTTTTTATGTAATAGACTAGTCTAAACGATAGGTTTATTTATTTATTTTTATAAATAAATTGTAACCGATATCGAAGACAAAGAATGAAGATTTTAAGGCCTGGACACAAAGTTGTTGTAATTTTGTTGCGGTCGAGTGGGAGCTTAATCGAGACGGGCGATAAAGCTTGAACACGAACGGTGATTACGATATCTCGTAGTCAAAACAAGAAATTAAACCATGACAATTGGATATAATGTGCCAATTTGTTTGATTTGTTTTTATGCATTCTTTATTTATTTAATTTGATTAAATATTTGATTGCATGAATGTCGTAATGAAAAATCTCAACTCCGAAGATTACTAAGTATGTTTTAAATATAATTCAGTATTTTATTCTAGATAATAAAATTGAATTATTTGGCCTTCATGATTTATTTTTTTGTGAAGTCTTTTGGCTACGCATTGGCAAGCACCTTTCTCCCTATCGGATAGGCCAAAAGATAAGTTCACATGAACAAATTCCCAAAAGGATGATTGTGGATTATTATTAGTGGCGGTATTGATCCTCCCATCGAGTGGCTAATTCAAAACGAAGTAACAATCCTGTATTTAATCATGGTTAATACTTAGGTATAAAATTGGCATTTTATTACTCCCCATTGGAGTCCCTACCGATTTTATATGGTCAAGTGGGAGCCGACTATTAATTTTTTGAAATTAAAAGTTTGTAACTGTTCTTGTTTGTAACTTGCTTAAATGTGTTTGCATAAACATCCACATTCATTGTGGCTTATGCGGACTGTTTTAAGATGTCGGCCGATTTATGCTATATATTTTTTTGAGATTTTAATATAAAGGATCAAAATTTGTGATAATCTTTGCGAATCGATGTATGTATTGATGCAATGTATGTTTTATTTCAGTTCAGCATGTCGTCTCCTTTTAATCCACTATTTACGATACTTAAAGATAACAAATTGGAAGGTGAAAACTATGTTGATTGGAAACGTCACTTATTTATTGTTCTTACAGCACAACAACACGAATGGGTTTTTGACACACCAAAGCCCCCTACGCCTACGATGAAATGGCTAGGTGTACCATCTTGGCTTCAATGTCAACACCAAGACATGGAATCCGCTTCTGATATGATGCTAAACCTTAAGGAAATGTTCTCTCATCAGAATCGTACGGCTAGGCAAATCAGAGATAAGTTATCGCTGAAAATGGTGGAGGGAACGCCCATAAGGGATCACATTCTCAAAATGATGGGCTATCTCAACAAGTTAGAGGTACTTGGAGCGGAATATGATGCAGAAATGCAAGTTGATTTCGTTCTCCATTCTCTACCGAAAAGCTTTGAGCAGTTCCAGTTGAACTATATGATGAATAATCAAGAGTTCACGTTAGCACAACTCTTGCAAGCTTTGGTATCGGGAGAGACACTCATGGGACACCAAACTCAAATCTTGGTGGCAAGCGGTCCGACTTCTTCCGCACTGAAAGGTGGGAAGAAGAAGAAGAAGAAGACCAAAGGCCCAAACCAAGCTAAGAGTAAGGTGACTAATGAGGGAGGGGTCAAGAAAGCTACCAAAGGGAAGTGTTTCAACTGCGGTGAGAAAGGACATTGGAGGACGGTCTGTCCCAAGCCAAAGAAGGTCGGGAAGAAAGATAATTCTCATGCACTTATTGTTGGAACTTGTTTAGCGGCGTATGCTTCCCATTCATGGGTAGTGGATACGGGAGCCACTGATCACGTATGTTTCACTTTACAGGGGTTCCGGAAAACCCCACAACTTAGTGCGAATGAGATCCTCATCACATTGGGCGATGCTACGAGGGTAGCGGCAGTCGCAGTGGGAGACGTGCACCTGTTTTTTGAAGATAGAGTTTTAGTTTTAAAGGATGTTCTTTATGTTCCCAGTTTTAGGAAGAATTTAATTTCAGTTTCTAAATTGTACGTTGATGGATATTCAGTTTCTTTTAATAATATGGTTGTTATTTTTCGAAATGATGAGTTCATCTGTTCGGGAACATTAATGAATAATCATTATACTATTAAAAGTGCACACCACACGCAAAATGCTTCTTATAACCGTGAATGAAACACTTCTATGTCATCTAAGACTTGGTCATATTAATCTAAATAAAATTCAAAGGTTGGTGGCGGAGGGCTCGTTGGAGTCTCTCCACGTTGAGCCATTTCCAACGTGTGAATCTTGTTTAGAGGGGAAAATGACCAAGAGGGCCTTCGGGGCCAAGGGGAATAGAGCTAGTGAAGTGGTGGAATCGTTCACACTAACGTATGTGGGCCAATGTCGGTTCAAGCTAGAGGAGGTTTTGAGTATTTCGTAACTTTTACGGATGATTACTCAAGATATGGGTACATTTACCTTATGCGGCGCAAATCGGAAACCTTTGATAAACTCAAAGAGTTCAAAGCCGAGGCCGAGAAACATAGGGGAAAGAGTATCAAGTTCCTACAATCGGATCGTGGGGGCGAATACCTCAGCAATGAATTTTTGACCTTCTTGTCAAGTGAAGGGATTGTATCCCAATTGACCGCACCCGGTACCCCTCAACAAAATGGGGTTGCAAAATGAAGAAATAGAACTCTTTTAGAAATGATCAGATCCATGATGATTTATTCGGAGTTACCCAAGTCATTTTGGGGTTATGCCTTGGAAATAGCGGCTCACATTCTAAACTTGGTGCCATCCAAATCGGTTCCTAAAACTCCCACAGAATTGTGGACCGGGCGTAAGCCCAGTTTGAGACACATAAGGATTTGGGGGTGTCCGGCATATGTGTTTGATAAGGAAGCCGAAAAATTGGATCCACGTTCGAAATTGAGGTTGTTTGTAGAATACCCTAGAGGAACGAAAGGGGGTATGTTCTATAGTCCCAAGGACTAAAGAATCGTAATTAGTACGCATTCTAAGTTCTTGGAAGAAGACTATGTGAACAATAGAAAGCCCAAAAGTGAGATTACCTTAGATGAGATAAGAGGGTCTAATCCTATACCAAAGGTACGAGTTGATGTACCACGCGACACACCAACACAACCGGAGCCTCGTCGTAGTGGGAAGGTTGTCAGACAACCCGAGAGATTCATGTTCGTGGGAGAGTCATCTGACTTGGTCCCCAGGGAAGATGAATTAGACCCATGTGTTGATGTAATTTTCGTATACGTGATTATGCGGCTATAATAACAACGATTACACCAACAATATGCTGAAATAAATGAACATGCGAGGTTTTATGAGTAAGCAGGTAGGTCGTTTATATAAGCTCGTCGTTCGAGCAGAACTTCGTTAGGATAAAATTTTTGTATCTTATTCGAATGAATTCGATTACATTATATAGGAAATACAAGTTGTTGGATCGTCACCAGCCTGCTTCATCATAAGCTGCTGATCAGCAACCTGCTTCACTAGAAGCTGCTGAACAGCTACCTGCTTCGCTATAAGCTGCTGACTCGTCACCAGCTTAATAACTGTTGACTCGTCAGAGCGTTCTTCGATCTGGTTCTTTCTTCATGTTTGATCAACTCTCTTGGACACGTAAATCCAGACTTGATTAATTACTTCCTTAAGCATGCACGTCGATTATTTCATTAATAGTTGCCCCCTAGCCGGATGTTTGTTTGAATTGTTGGATGAATAACGAGCATCAGGCTATTTGGATCTTCGCAAGATTTCTCAAGTGCAAGGAAGTAGATTGAGCTTGAATTGATATGTCTTCCGTTTCGTTGGCTTCTTTGTGGCTTCGCAGGATTCTATAATCGTGTAACGAATACATAGAAGGACGCTACAGGCCTCATTAAAAATCTAGCCGTAAACCACCCTTATAGATAAACCGGTCGTAGGGAAAAAAGAGTACCGTGCAATCCTTCCAGATACCCGTAGGCTATTTGAATGCCTGCGTTCGTTGCTCCATTCATGCGGGTTGAGTGAGCATTGTCTTCTTGTGTTTCTTTGTACCTGCAAGTAGATACATTTGCAGCTTTTCGATCTTTCTGGAGATCCTTCGTGTTTTGCTGGAATATTCAATGTATGATTTCTTGGCGAGCACTTCCGCTTGGTTGCTTTGTGACTTTCGTTGTAGTATTGGGCCCTGCTTCATTTATACTGATGGATGAGATTTAGCCAGCTGAGACGTCACCATTCACTCTGGTTGAAGGATGGATTACTCCTGCCGCTGGTGAATGTGCCCCCAACTGTTTAGGCTTGTTTGCTTTAGCATTCTTGTATTGTTTGCCTGGTGTCTGAAGTATTGTAGACATCAGTTTTGCCTCCTTTTGTGGCTCCTTTTATTCTTCCGATCAGGATGCTCTTGATGTTCTAGTTTTATTTTTTACAAACTCTAATGAAATGCCATTTATGTCTAATCATCGCCTTTTGCGTCTACCGGGTCTTTTAATTCGCTTCGTTTTGCCTCTTTTTGGCGTTTACGAATAGCTTTTTCAGCCGTAACAAATAAAGACACTCGTGCGGAAGTGGGGCATCAGGAAGCGTTCACTTCGTCTGTGGGAGTGTATTCCGCGTCCCTTTGGCGGGCATGAAGTGTTGTCCTGGTATTACCGGGTACATTCACTCTGCTATCCTCCAGAGTGTATATAACGTCCTTTAGAGGAGCGTCTGATGCACACTCAGGTCCCTGTGTGAATGGTCTTTCGGGGCATCACGCTCGATTCTTATTCGGGAGTTATTAGGCGTTTAACGTCGTAACATTTCAACCTAAGAAGAGCGTACGACATGTTCTGGCTCTTGTGTGTAGGACGTATTGAAAATTATCAAAAGAAGTTAAGGAAATCCAGCTTAAACAAAATTGTAATCAAAAGGCAAACTGTAACAAAACTTGAAGTTAATGAAGTTTTTAAAAACTTAATCAAAAACTGAAAATTCTGTAAATGCCAATACGTCCTATACACGGAGCGTGCTCGATGAGGAGTGTTGTTGCTCTACTCGGAGCGCATTAACCCTCTGCAGCCACGTATTTAGTTAGGCGATTCTAATTAGACTACAACCCTTTAAAAAGGGCTGTCTATAGCATTTATTATCGGTTCTGTGCACATCGTGAGCATCCTGATCTTGAGCTGCCTGCTTGAGTCAAACAGCCAGCTAACTGCTCTTTATCAATTTGGCCAAAGTTTCCTTTGCCCGATGCTTGTGATCAGTATGAATTCAAGCTTTTTGCTTCTTGATGATTTTGTGTGTCAGGGTCTGCCCCCCAGTATAGTATTGGGGTATCAATGGTTTCACGCTCGCATACCTGTTCGTCATCTTTGATCTACCTGTCTCCTGGTAATTTATCATTTTCTTGTTGTAGATCAAGGCGTTACAGTTTTCATTCCTCCAGAATTCAATACTTTCTGTCAGAGAGTAATGGCTCTTGGTACTGGACTGAACAAACTCAAGATGGACCCTGCCATCTAAAATGGTGGTGTTTCGGAAGAAGAGAGGAGCTCAAAACCTGGCACCACTGGCGCCTGCGCCTGCCCCGGTTGCTCCTGTTGTTGCACCTGTTGCTCGGAAAAGTTTGCCGAGAAAATCAAAGCAACAGAGGAAAGATGCGGCACTTTTACTAGTGCCGCTGCTCTTTATCAACATTGCTTCCTGCTTGCTTTCTGCCCCCCCGCCCCATTCAACTGTTGATTGTGATTTATGATCAGGAGTTGAATGACTTGAAATATTCTGGGGTATCGCCAAACTGCATTGTTGATAAAGAATAGTATATTCTCCTTCAAGAAGGATTATTGCTTCGAGAAGGTGCATTGCCCGTGTAGGGAATAATCATGCCTTCAAGAAGGATTGTTACTTCGAGAAGGTGCATCGCCTATGTAGGCGGAATCATACCTCTAGGAGGCGCATCGCTGCATCGTCTATAAAGACGGAATAATCATACCTTCAAGAAGGATCATTGCTTCTAGAATGTGCATCGCCTATGGCGGCACGTCTTATAAAGACGGGATAATCATACCTTCAAGAAGGATCATCGCTTCTTGAAGGCGCATCGCTTATAGCGGCACGTCTTATAGAGACGGGATAATCATACCTTCAAGAAGGATCATCTCTTCGAGAAGTTGCATCGCCTATATAGACGGTATCGTCAATATGGCAGACTGGACATCGCAAATAAAGAGGAAATACTCGAGTCTTCACCTATAAAGACAGAATTATCATACCTCCAAGAAGAATTATTTCTTCTGGGAGGCGCATCGCCTATATGGGCGGCACATCTTTTAAGACGGGATAATCATGCCTTCAAGAAGAATTATTGCTTCTAGAAGGCGCATCGCCTATATAGGCGGAATTATCAATATAGGCAGGATGGACATTGCCTATAAAGATGGAATAATCATGTCCGGAGGCATCTGGTGGGGGCAGTTCTCTCTTGTGGGCATATGCCTTGAGAATTTTACCTGGTGATATATCTGTGATTTCTCTTCCTTAATGCTTTAGGATATATATTTGTATTAGGATCAAGGCCTTCCTCGAAATAATGTTGATGAAGGCTACTTTCCTCGAGATGAATATATCTTCTAGTATGTGTCAGTTCCTCCAAAGCCAGATATTTCTGATGGAATCAGCATATATCTTCTTTGTTGAGGTGCTGGCAGCTTGTAATGTAGATGATTACTTTGGAGTGAATAAAGAGATGAATGTGTCATCTACCAAAGCATGGCTTGAGAAGATGAAAACTCTATTTATCCGAAGATAGTTGGGGTTTTCTTCACAAAGTGTGATGACTGACAATCCTTTAAAAGGAATGCTTGAGGATTGCTTGCCATTCCATGCACTTGCTGGTGTAGTATTCAATGTTATGATGATACGCATTAAATCTTTGCGTGTTAGATCATCGTGCTGGAAGGCATGTGCTTCTTGATTTGTTGTCGACTTTTTTATTGGCGTTGCGCGCTTTCAAATAAGCTCGTCGACGTTTACATTCCAATCTGGGTTTGAAATCTTGGCTGAGAAGGCACTCGTTCGGTCGTTTGACATTGAGGTGTCTCTCAGGTGTTGATTCTGCCAGGACTGTTGTGTCTTGATTATGTTCTGCTCTTTGTATGTTTTCTGAATGTTCGACCTCCATTGGTACTACTTCGTCTCGCGAAGTAGTCAACTTCTTGGGTCCCAGTTCAGTTCGTATGAGAGAACTTTCAAGAAACATTTCGCATGATTCTGCAACACAGTAATTTTGCATGTTGTTAATGGCATATATGACAGATTATTTTTGCATTTATCTTGTACAAAAGGATAAACTGGATATGTGACAAAAACTTCCCTGGTATCAGAGTTGATAAATTAGGCAATTCATGACCTTCTCGTTGGGGATAATTCTCCATCTTCATAAAATCTTTGCTATTTCCGCAACAAGTCTTGGAATTCATCTGTGTTGTGGTTGATATTCTGATGACATGCGTAGTACTTGTTGGGATTCATTTTGCTTTTGATCTTTCAAGGAACAGCTAGGAGTTCCTTACTATTGATGATATTGTTGGGACGTCAAGTGTTTGATCCCGTCGTTGTCCTCTTTCTGCCCCTCACTCAAAGTTTGATTTATTTCAAAATCAAATGTTGAGGGTTCTTGTAGCTTCGTGTCATCTCTACTTTTCTGATGTCGGGCCAATGTATCTGCCTGTGTATCTTGTAGTCTGACTATCAATATTTCGTACTCGATCTCATTGTTTGTAGCTCTGAAATTGAATTTGATTGTCAAAGTTAAGACTTGTCTGTCTGGGCTTATCAGTTATTTGCCAAAATCGTGTATGATTTCCACGCAAGTGTATGTGGTCGTTGTTGTCGTGGCAAGTTAACCAAGTTAAATACCGAACACAGGGAAATGATGCGATATCAAGCAAGCATTGAATGTCTACAAAAGGTCAATAGCTAGGAAAACAAGAAAGGAGCATGATTTCTATCTACTTCAACAAAGCAAAGTAAATCTAGCTATCATCTAAAGAAAGTGAGCAAAAGTGGTGTGAGTGCATGGAAGTAATCCTACTATGGTTCCTCTAGTGTCCTATCCATTCTAGCATGCAAAAGGTCTCTTAGTGTCTTAGTCAAGCCAACTAGTGTCTAGGTCTCTCTACAACACAAGGTAAGGGCTGTATTAGGTGTCTAGATCTCTCTACAACTCCTAACACTCCAATTAAGAGGTCTAGGCTAATATGCAATTCTCATTGGTCATAAAAGTCAAACATCAAACACTTGGTATGCATAAAGTTCTTATAGCTCAATTCTCATTTCATTGCTAAACATATAAGCCATACAATCAAATTAAACATCCCAAGCATTCATACAAGTCATTAATAAGAGAACTAATCCAACAAGATCACTAATTCATGCATAGGATTAACAAGAAACTAAATTCACCATAGTAATCAAATAACCATGCAACAAGGGATATTAGCCCATGGCTAATTGGAATTGAAAATCAACAATTAACAATCTAAACAACATGATTATGAATTAAAACAAGAGAATTAAAGGAAAACTTACCATAAGTAGAGAAATTGAATACAATCTACAAACCTCCAAAATGCTAAGTCTTGATCCAAAGCTCAAAATATAAAAATGAATCGCAGGAATGAAGCTCTAATCACTACGAGTATGTAGGAACAAACGGATCTAAAATTCGACGGACGGATCAAAAGTTATGGAAGAAAGAAGATTGAATCTAATTAAGAACCCACTAAGTAACTACCTAATTCTCTCTCTAAACTAATCTAAGAATTTGGAATTATGAAGATCATCCCTTGAGAATCTAATCCTTCAGGTATTTATAGTGCCCACAATGTTTAGTCCAAAGTTCCCTTCATTAATCGCGCAAAAATATGAAAATAGCCCTGAAAATTTGGATTTTATGACCTGCTGCCGACCACAAGCATAGGTGTTGCCGACCTTGATCGACAGCTTGGTTGAGCGGGTAGCATTCCTGCCGAGCACCAACGTGCTAGCTGCAGACCTTGATCGCGTGGCAGTGTGCGCAGTGATGGGGCTGCCGATCAGTGGCGCGGCTGCCGACCAGAGGCACATTGGCTGCCGATTTGAAGGTACGTGCTACCGATCAAGACACTTAGTGTCGGTCGATGCGCGACTTCCTCATTTTTGTCATATCTTGAGTTCTAGAACTCCGATTGACTCCATTCTTCTTTCGTTACGACCCTCTATTCAAGCTCTTCAACATGGAACACAAATTGCACCAATTGGCTCAACTCCAGAATTTAGGACTTTTCTCGATCTTGCTCATTGCTTCCTCATTTTACTTGTTTTCACTACAAAACATAACTTTCTAGCCAACAAAGGGTTAAATGCACAAAGTATATCATTTTAGGGTCAAATATGAACATAAGCACATCAAAACCATATAGAAATGGATGCGAAAAGATGCAATTATGACCCTAATCATCAGTGCTACACCGGTTTCTATTGTTGTGCTTGTCGATGATTCATCGACGTAGAGGTGTCATGGAACTATACGTCCCCTCATCGCATCTTGTGGGAAAGTTAGCTCGACGATGAAGTCGGCAAGCGCTTATCCCTTGATCGTTGTTCAGGGTGTGTAGGTTATTCCATATTGGCTAACCTTTGGTGATTATTTCAACAAGGGTCCTGCAAAATCTCCGGCCGATGCAGTATTTGCCTCAATGGGAATGTTATCAATACATCATCTTCACGTTCAGGTGGAGGCTCCGATAGGTAGTGCTGTAATGTCATTTTTCTTTCTTGACATTCTGATTGACCCATTTTACATCCTTTCATTTTTCTATTTTCCCAGATCAGGGTGTTGCAATCATTCTGGCCTAATTCTCCCTCGTTTAGTTGTATCGTCGAATGTTGGACTTCTTCATGAATGGATGCTTCTGGGATAATAGGAAATTGAGGCGATGTTGGTGATTATGAGTTTATGTTGCCCTCTGAATGAGTTGATAACTTTGCTTATAGGTCTAAACTTTTTATCTTTAGAGGATCTATTCTCGGGAAACTGTTCATGATCCAATCGTCTTAAGCGAGAGGATTCTCGCAGTCTTTTACTCTGAATAGATACTCCAGATGTTCGTTGCGACCTATTTGCATTGTGAGGATCTAACTTCTCCACCCTCGGTTGCCTTGATCTGTCTTGAATGGGTCGTCGTTTTGTAAATGATGAGTTGTGTATTGATTCCTCTGTGTTCTTTTATTGCATTTGCTCTCTTCCATCTGCTTGAGAAATATGGATCAAAGCGTTGAGCTTTGGGCACTTCTTCTTGAACAAGGTACGTCAGTCGATGCTTTTGAGTGAAGCATGATGCTTCGAATCAGAACTTCCTTCATGTAGGTTTGTTGCCAGGTACTAGATCTTCGGCTGGATCTTTGCTGAAAGAATTGATGGTGACAATGGTGACAATGGGATTTGTAGGGTTGAATCGTCCTCCGGGCGATGAGACACCTTGGCCTGTAAGTCTTTAATTATCTTCTTCATAGACAGCAAGATTCCGTCTGAAGTCTCTCCGCTAGGACGTGGAGGCCGTTCCTCTCGCTTAAAGCGAGCGGAGCCAGACACTCTGTCGCTTGGGTGTGACTTCGTAGAAATCTTGGTGGCTTTTTGGGCACCTTCAGGGCCTAACCTTTCCATTTTTGGTCAACGTAGTCGTTCACGAACTGACGGTTGTTTTCCCTTGATCTGTTTCTTCCTTTGCTCGCTATCAGCTTCATTTTCTGGTTGATGTTGAATAGTTCGTTCATGGACTGGTTCTGGTTCAAGTCGTATCTCAGATGGACATGCCGCACTCTATTGTTGTTGTTGTAATATTTTGGGTAGCCGGAACATCATTGTTCTCCAATTGTTGTCTGTTCGTTGTAGCATTATGGATCGCCGTTGACTGCTCTGGTACAGGTGCTCTCTGAGTTTGATGATTGTTATTCCTTCCACGAGGTTGAGATACTTCACGACACATTTTACATAATGTCGATTGCTTTCTGGTGAGCATGCGAGCAGGTGAGCAGCTGAGCAAGCGAGCAGGTGAACAGGCGAGCAGGCGGCGAGCAGCTGAGCAGGCGAGCAGGTGGCGAGCAGCTAGTGTAATTCTTCGCAGGTCGCTAATTTTTTCTTTTAAAATTTTTTCAGTTGCGAGCGAAGATCTTCAAGGATGATTGACAATTCTTCTGGAAATATGTCGGCAATTTTTTTTTTTGCAAGCAAATATATTCTTCGACATGCAACTGGAATTAATTTTCAAGGCCGCCAATCTTCTGTACTTTTTAGACTGTGATTGATCTCCATTGTCAGGGCTTCACTTCTTGAATTTAATTGCTTTAGCAAGCAATTCTTCTTTTGGGAATTGAATTACTTTAAGAAGTAATTGTTTCCGCTGGGAATATAACTACTTGAAGAAGTAATTGTTTTCGCTGGGAATTTAATTACTCGAAAGTAATTATTTCCGCAGGGAATTTAATTACTCGAAAAAATAATTATTTTCGCAGGGAATTTAATTACATGAAGAAGTAATTATTTTAAAAATAATTTTTTTCCTGGTATTTACTTAATCCTTGATAATTCCATAAATTTAAGTATGCCCAATGATTAGGCCCAATTCAATTATTGGAATGACCAAAATAATGACCAGCCTTTGCCATCCGTCTTTAGTCCCATATAGTCTGATTTTCCTTTTTCAATTAAACTCCAAGAAATTGAGTTGTTCCACTCATTTATCATACTCTGATTCCCATTCGTAGTGTAGCAGCCATATTTCAACTAATTACTCTAATTCCAATGTTCTTCGTGGCAGCATCCTGTTTTTCCTCTTTTTTTATTATTTATTTGGCGTGGGGATTCAAACATCACAATTGACTTGGTCCTCCATGATAATAGTTGGCAGTTACTTCGTGCGTTTCCTGTGTGCAATGAAGATAAGGAAAAATAATTCAGCGACGCACAAACAATCGGCGAGAACAGCTCCCTCCTGATTTTCGCAAGCAGTCCTCGAAGGCGAACAGCTCCGTGAACGAAGAACTTCGCGAGCAAACAACTTCATTTCTGTCGAACTTGTCCCTCTATAATCAACTCCAGTTTCGCGAGCAGCCTTCGAAAATTCTGGCCACGAACAACTTTTGCGAGGATACGCAAGCAGCTCTTCACACAAACGACTTTATATGCGATCAATCCCGCAAGAAAATAACTCCGCGCGCGATCATCTCTCGGCCGGTGAGCAGGTGTATGAGGGAAGCGACCAGCTTCATCGGCGAAGAGCTCCTTTGGCAATCAGCTGATCAATGCGGCGAACAGGTATCTTTACGTGAACAACTTGGCGATTTTTCGGTATGGAGCGAACAGCCTGTATAGTTATCAACTCCTTTTACTTTTTCATGAACAAACATCTCATTGCGTCGAACAGGTGCCTGAGCGAACAGCTTTGGATGCGCGAACAAGAATGATCGGGAAGCGAGTAACTCATGTGGGCGATCAGGTGTGCTTCGGCAGTGAACAGCTCTCGTGGCGAGCAGGTCCGTGCGCGAGCAGTTCCTCAGGTGAGGAGCTCGCGCGGCGAGCCTCAAATAGCTTCTGGGTGGCGCGGCAAGCAGCTCTTAGGAGCGAGCAGCTGGTGGCGGCGAGCAGCTTCTAATGCGCGAGTATCCTTCACCGGCGAACAGGTCCTTTGGCGAGCATCCCTTCAGCGAGAAACAGCCACCAACTTTGACCACCGACCAATTTGGACCACCGACTTCCTCAACAATTATCTTGTAACCCATTCCTTTAGCCACATACTCCCTTCATCAGCATGGCAGAGCGGCGGTGGAGACGCAGACGGCTGGCACATCCGGCGGTGGCGGAAGCCAATGGGCTGTGCGAAGGCGGCAGCTCTGCTTCCGGCATAGATGGGTGAACGAGAGAGGGACGATGTGGTGTTTCGCTTGGGTCGGATCCGCGTCCGTCCAATTGTGTGCGTCGGTGGCCTTGATGAGTGAACGGAAAAGAACGGCGGTAGGCGGCGCTACTTCGCTTAGGCCGGATCCTCCATCTTTAGTTTCACTGCATGAATCATCCCAAACTTGCATGTTGAGTGATTAAACTCTATAAATTTCCTCGATCTTCAAAATATCTTGAATCTGTAAATATTTTTTCAAGAACATCGAATCGACGGTTTGGGGTACCGCCCTCCTTCTAGCATCAAATTGTTGATGTAATTTTCGTAAACGTGATTATACGGCTATAATAACAACGATTACACCAACAATATGCTGAAATAAATGAACATGCGAGGTTTTATGAGTAAGCAGGTAGGTCGTTTATATAAGCTTGTCGTTCGAGCAGAACTTCATTAGGGTAAAAATTATGTATCTTATTCGAATGAATTCGATTACATTATATAGGAAATACAAGCCGTTGGATCTTCACCAGCCTGCTTCATCATAAGCTGCTGATTAGCAGCTTGCTTCACTAGAAGCTGCTGAACAGCTACCTGCTTCGTTATAAGCTGCTAACTCGTCACCAGCTTAATAATTGTTGACTCGTCAAAGCGTTCTTCGATCTGATTCTTTTTTCGTGTTTGATCAATTATCTTGGACACGTAAATTCAGACTTGATTAATTACTTCCTTAAGCACGCACGTCGATTATTTCATTAACACCATGAACATACGACGAAGCACTCCAAGACAAGGATGCAGATTCTTGGCAAACCGCAATGGAAGCCGAGATGGGTTCTATGGATAAAAATGAGGTGTGGGAGCTTGTTGCGCCACCCAATGGGGTAAAACCCATTGGATGTAAGTGGGTCTACAAGAGAAAAAGAGGATCGGACGGAAAGGTTGAGACCTTCAAAGCTAGACTTGTGGCGAAAGGATATACTCAGAAAGAAGGGATCGATTATGAGGAAATCTTTTCGTCGGTAGCCATGCTTAAGTCTATTTGTATTCTCTTGGCGATAGCTGCACATCTTGATTTTGAGATCTGGCAAATGGATGTCAAGACAGCTTTTCTAAATGGAAGTCTTGAAGAAGAAATCTATATGCGTCAACCCGAAGGCTTTATTGGAAAAGGCCAAGAGCACCTTGTATGCAAGCTTAAAAGGTCTATCTACGGACTTAAACAAGCATCGCGAGCTTGGAAACAATGTTTTGATCAAGTAATAAAATCTTACGGTTTTTATCAAAATGAATTTGAGAGTTGTGTGTACAAGAAGTGTGTCGGAACTGCCGTGGTATTCTTGATACTATACGTAGACGACATTTTTCTCATTGGAAATAATGTGGTGGTGTTGTCAGACGTGAGGGTATGGTTGTCACATCAGTTTGATATGAAGGACTTAGGGGAAGCCGGTCATGTCTTAGGGATCAATATTACTCGAGATCGCAAGAAAAGAATGATCGGCTTATCGCAAGCTTCATACATAGATACTGTTTCGAAATGATTCAGCATGCAGAATTCCAAGAAAGGTTTTGTACCTTTTAAACATGGAATTCATCTATCGAAAGAGATGTGTCTGAAGACACAAGAAGAGATAGATTGCATGAAAGGCATCCCATATGCTTCGGCAGTTGGAAGCCTCATGTATGCTATGCTGTGTACGATACCGGATATCTGCTTTGCCGTAGGCATGGTAGCAAGATATCAAAGTAACCCCGGGAAAGAGCATTGGACGGCTGTTAAAAACATTCTGAAATATCTCAAGCTAACTCGAGATAGAATGTTGGTTTATCAGTCAGATAGTCTAATCCCCGTCGGTTACACGGACTCAGATTTCCAATCAGACTTAGATTCCAGAAAGTCTACCTCGGGTAGTGTGTTCTGTCTAGGAGGTGCAGCCGTGACATGAAGAAGCGTTAAGCAGAAATGAATCATTGATTCTACCATGGAAGCCAAATATGTAGTTGTTTGTGGAGTGGCGAAAGAAGCGGTATGGCTCAAGAACTTCTTAGTGGACTTGGATGTAGTTCCGGATTTGCTCGACATCATCACGGTTTATTGTGACAATGCCAGAGCAGTTACAAATTCAAGGGAACCAAGAGCCCACAAAGCCAGCAAACACATTGAAAGGAAGTACCATCTTATACGAGAAATCATTAAGAGAGGAGACATAGAAGTGGCAAAGATCGCAACGGAAGACAATCTAGCTAATCATTTCACAAAGGTTCCGCCTCTGTCAACATTTGAGAGACATGTGGAAGGAATGGGAGTCAAGTGTGTTAACAATCTGCTTTGAGTATAAGTGGGAGAAATTATTAGGACATGTGTAGTACATAGATTTGTTGTAGTATACTTAAAAGCAGACTTTGAGTAAAAGTAGGAGATTGTTAGGGTTATACTAGAAAGTATGCTTTTACTTTGTATAACTAAACTGAATCTTTGAGCTATATCTGAAATAAATCTTTTATCTCTGTGGTTTAGATAAATATGAATGTTATTTATTGCAATCCGTTCATATAATAGTACAAGTTACACTATAGATAAATGTGGTGATCTCCGGATAACTCACTGCAAGATCACATTATCAGTGTCTTGTAACAAGTACTAAATTCACAACCTAGATGGGATTTGAACACTCATTGGTAAACGGTTGAAGTGTAAATTCCAGATTGGCTTATCTTGACCAAGGGATTACACTAGTGCATGATGATGCATTGAAGAGGACCTACAGAGAGGTAACTCTTCCGTACTGATTTATGGGATGAAGAATTAGATCTCAGTGGTCGTTTATTTCTAAACCTCTGTCCCTTAAATAGGACTGTGTGTGATCTGTGCGTGACACTTTATTTTGTTATGGGTAGAGAGTCAATAAGACTCAATATTTTGCATTTTGGGTGACGCCATTGAGAACATGACAGTTGCTAAGATTTAATGCAGAGGAATGTGTGCTTGGAGAGTCTTGCATGATTAGTCCCCTTGGTGGGCTCTAAACGTTCGTCATACTAAATCTTGCAAGTGGAATTTATTTCCGGTATGATGATAAAGAAGAGTTGTCCTTACTCCAAGGTTAAGATGTTAAATTAATTAAAGTGTTCAGTGGCTTGATTAATTAACGGACAAAAGAATCTTAAACACGAGAAATAATGACTGGGAGCCATATGATTGTAATATGGGTTAAGATGGATAGTGCAACATTAATCCTATAGTGGAATGAGATTAATGTTAATTGGTTGAATGACATTGGGCTCAATGTTAGAATTCAAGGCCCATTAGGAGGTCCAATCTTAATGCTCGTAAAGGCCCGTCAAGTAGCCCAATTAAATGTCCAACAATTAACAAGGTGATTAAAAATAAAAGAAATATTTGGGGCCCATTTATTATGAATTTTTCAAAAATAATTAAATTTTAAATTAATGAGAGATTTTATGGAAAATAGATATGTATTTTGAATACAAAAATATCTAATAAAATCAAGATCTCATTGAATTAAATTTAAAGTGTAATTTTCAAAAATTTGGTCATGATAAAATATATCAAGAATTGAATATTTGATATTCAAAATTATCAAGATTAGAATATTTGATATTCATGATAATCAAGATTTGAAATATTAGATATTCAATATATTCAAGATCTTGTATTCTCATTATAAATATGAGATGATTCAAGACTTCATGATCATAACAATTGAATCAAAATTTTCAAAAATTTTGAGATTCATAGGGCAACAAAATTATTTTCTTCCTTGTGTTGTGATTATTCGTGTGGCCTCCCAACGGGTGCACGAATAAGGACAAGGGAAAACTTGAGAAGGCTTATTGGGTTGATCAAGTTGATTGCTTGGAGTTCGAACATAAGGCGGTTGAAGTAGATAAAGCATCTCAAAGGACGTCCTTTGTCTCAGAAACGTCTTTTTCGTAGAAAGGAATAATTCACTAAATCCCTTAGTTCCGCATGTTTAGGGCTTTACGTGATATTATATGTTCATATGTTTTGCATGCAAAGCTTGTTGTTGGGTATATAATTATTTGATTTAATTATGTTTAAATCATGATATTAATTATGGGCTTAAATTTGTATTTAGCTTAAATCCCGAATAGATCCGCGTTTAATTCCCCAACATTCTAGATGTTGAAGATGAAGGGGAAGTGGAAAACATGGGGGAAGAAGGGAATGTGGAAGATGAAGATGATGATGATCTTAAGGAGAACAAAGCTCTTTCTTTTCAAGATTTTTCTAATGCTAAAATTTCTACTAATCCTTCTCATGATTCATTTGAGTATGATATTACTATTCTTATTGGTGATATTGCTTATAACATTTCCCAAGTTGAATTTGTTAGGGATCAAGAAGAAGAGAAGGATGGACTAGAAGAGAAAATAGGAGAGAGTGAAAAGAAAGAGGATGAAGAAGAAATTTAGAGTGAAGAGGATGATCATGATGAATACAAGGACCTTTATGATTCCTTTGATTTTGATAAGAAGATTCTCAAAGAGGATGTTAAGTTTGAGGAGATCAAAGAGACTTGTGTTCAAGAAATTTCTTATATTAAGAGTTCTACTAATCCTCTTCATGATAATGTTGAGAATGATATTAATCCTCTTATTAATGATATTGATTATGATACTTCCTTTGAATGTATTGATAGGAATCAAGAACAAGAAGTGGAGGATAAGGAAGGAGAAGATTCAAGAGGAGGAAAAGAGAAAGGACAAGAAGAGGAAGATGAAGGTCCACTTTTGGACATGAGCTTCATTGAGGAGAAACAACAAAATGAAGTTGAAGATGAGCTTCAAGGAGAAATGAGCATTTTTAAACCCTTAGATTCTTCTACTTGTGCTTTAATTGAGAATGTTGTTTATTGTGATTTTGACTTGCCTCTTGATATAATTGATGATAAGATTGAATTAAGAGTACTCTTGAATATATTTGATAGTAGGAGATGGGGGTGGATTGGTATGAGGAAAAGAGAGGAAGAATTTGCTTGTGCTTATAAGTATAAATTGATAAGGAAAGTGGGTGTATGGGGTAGAAATCCTACTTGTTTCCTTAGTCATGATGCTTTGAAATTGATGTTTGATGGGAGAAAGGATACATATCCTTGGCCATTTAGCTAACATTGGTGCCGTTCGGCTAGGGGACATTAAATCCAAGAGCTAAATGGGAGGCAACCCATCTTAAAAAGTTTTCTTGCTTATTAGGATTGCTTTGTAGTTTAGATAGTGTTAATTGTTTTGATTTGCTTCATATGAGGTAGTGTGTTCTCTTACCTTGGTTGGTGCATGTGATTTATCGTAGTTTGGGGGTGTTGCCTCTTGTTATATATGGTGATTTCTTGGTTTAGTTGAGCTTATATATGCTTTAGTTGGTTCATTGATTCATTGCAAATCCTATTTATTTCACTCTTTGCCAAACTTTTTAGACCCATGGTCCAAAAAAGTTTGGCGGGTGTGTTCGTTCTTCAAATTTTGATTTGCAATGATAATTGATGTGATTTGTGAGCTTTAGAAAGGTGTGATGAGGAGATTTCTCTTCCTACTTGGCCAAGAAGGAAATTCTCATGTAAGTGGCAAGTCACTCTCCTATTCTTAATCCCAACTCAAGGTATGTCTTTACACTTATCTCTTCTTATGTGCTTCCATTCTTAGGTTTAGTTTGTTTGATTGTAGATTGCTATTTTGAGCTTAAGTGTTGATTCTTGTTGTATTGTGCTTTGATTGAGTGCATTGCATGATCTTTACTTCACTTTTGCCAAACTTTTTAGACCCTTGGTCCAAAAAAGTTAGAGGGGTGTCTTCGTTTCGCAAATCTCATTGCAATGCTATGTTTAGGATGATTCTAGTGCTTCTACGATGTTTTTAGATCATGTGCCTATTATGATGTCTTGTTTTGCTTGTTCATTTTAGCCATATTGTTGTTAGTTTAGAGTAGTGATGCATGAGATATTCTAATTGTTGTGTGGATGGTGTTGAAAGTTCATGTTAGATGTAGTGGACTTATTACTTGATTCATGTCTTGTTTAGAGTGTTATTGATTCTATGATTCTTGAAACTTTGATGATTTGAGCATTTTGAGATGATACGAGTCTTGATCACCTTTATCCCATGAGGTTTTGAGCCATTGATGCCCGTTTCAATCTTGAATGGATGATATTCTTTGATGTGAGTTCCACACATGTGCATTATACTCTAGAACTTGGCTTTGGTCTTATTTGAGGCTACATTAGATGAAGAGTTCACATGATATGATTTTAGGCCATTTTTTATCTATATTGAGTCACTTTGCTCATATGAACCTACCAATGACATTATGATCTGTTGTTTGCCACTTTTGTGCCTTTAGACCTTTCCTTTGGCTAACCACACTTTAAGCCATTTTTCTTCCTTTTTGGAACTCTCTTGTCCCTATGATTAGTAGAGTGAAAAGAAGGAAGGAAGATTAGTGATACGATGAAGAATTTGGTGGCCTAAGTGAAAGATATTAAGAAATTCTATGTATGGATGGAGTGAAAAAGAAGGGTTCAAGAGCAAGTACCAGCAAAGTATAAGAAAAAGATTGACTTTTGTTGAAAATATGGTCAAGTTGACTTTTGTTGTGAGTATGGCCAAAAAGTTGAAAAAGAAAGGGAAGAATGATTCTTGAAAGTGTGATTTAGAAAATGCATGAAGAATGTGTGCACATTGCATGAAGAGGTGAACGATTTCCTACATGATTCCTTCTATGCTTTACTAATCATACTTAGTCACTTTATCCATATCTATCCTTCCCTACCAAAGAGCCAACACTACAACCTTATGAAAGTCCTCATTGATGTGTGAATGATTTGTCATTTCAAGTGGAGGAGAACTTAGACTCAAGTCAAGCTTATGGTAGTATATGTACGTGGTGTGATGATTGAGAGAACCTCAAACACTTGAGTGATGAGCTAAACACTTCCTTGTGAGGATCTTGACTCATTGATTTGATATCTTGCTTATTGATTCTTTGTTGATGGTGATTAGATGATGTCTCATTTTTAGACTTGCATGATATAAGGTTATATGTTCATGGCATTTGATGTTGTGCTTGATGCTTCATTGATACAATTATTCCCCTATCTTATCGCTTCGTTGCTCGAGGACGAGCAACAATCTAGTTTGGGGGTGTGATTAGGGTCATAATTGCATCTTTTTGCATCCATTTCTATATGGTTTTGATGTGTCTATGTTCATATTTGACCCTATTACGCTATATTTTGTACATTTAACCCTTGTTGACTAGAAAGTTGTGTTTATAGGTGAAAACGAGCAAAACGGTGAAGAAATGAGCAAGTTTGATAAAAGTTCGGATTTCTGGATTCAAGCCAATTGTTGCAAATGATATACCATGTCAAATATTTTGAAGAGAGGGTCGCAACGGAAAAAGAATCGAGTCAATCGGAGCTCTAGAACTCAAGATATGAAGAAAACGAGAAGTCGAGGATCGACCGACACGAACTAGCCCAGGTCGGCAGCCTAGCCTTGTTGCTCGGCAGCTGAGCCTTGTTGCTCGTGCGCCCGTCGGCTTGCTCGCCTGACAAGAGATCGCTCGAGCAAAATATCGAGCCAGCTCGGCAGCCCATCCCTCCTGGTAGTGCGCCATGCATTATATTCGGATTTTTAGGGGCAGTTTCGTCTTTTCGCGCATTTAATGAGGGGTACTTTGAACTAAACATTGTGGGCACTATAAATAACTCAAGGATCAGATTTTCAAAGGAGATCTTCTTCATTATTCCAATTTCTTAGATTAGTTTAGAGAGAGAATTAGGTAGCTACTTAGTGGGTTCTTAGTTAGATTTAAATCTTCTTTCTTCCATAACTTTTGATCCATCCATTGGATCTTTAATTCGTTTGTTCCATTAGCTTAGTCTCGTTATTAGCTACGTTTATAAGGTTCAATTTTTGTTTTTGAGCTTTGGATCAAGAGTTAGCATTTGGAGGTTTGTAGCTTGTATTCAATTTCTTCTACATATGGTAAGTTTTCCTTTAATTCTCTTGTTTTAGTTCATAATCATGATGATTAGATTGTTAATTGTTGATTTCCATTACCAATTAGCCATGTGCTAATAACCTTGTTGCATGGTTGTATGAATACTATGGTGAATTTAGTCTCTTGTTAATCCTATACATGAATTAGTAATCTTGATGGATTAATTCTCTTATTAATGATTTGTATGAACACTTGGGATGTTTAATTGGATTGTATGAGCCTATAGGGATTAGCAAGACATGAGAATTGAGCTTATTCCTAGAATCTCTAAATGTGAATTTTATGCACACCAAGTGTTTGATTAATGGCTTTTATGATAAATGAGAATTGCATTAAGCCTAGACCTCTTAATTAGAGTATTGGGTGTTGTAGAGAGATCTAGACACCTAATAGAGCCCTTTAGCTTGTGTTGTTAGAGAGATCTAGACACTAGTTAGAGTGATAGCTTGATTAAGACACCAAGAGACCTTTTGCATGCTAGGATGGATAGGACACTAGTTGAACCATAGTAGGATTACTCCTATGCACACACACCACACTTGCTCACTTCATAGATGTGATAGTTAGATTTACTTTGCTTTGCTAAAGTAGATAGAAACCATGAATTTTTCTTGCTTTCACTAGCTATTAACCTTTGTAGACATTCAATACTTACTTGATATCGCATCGTTTCCCTGTGTTCGATATTTTAACTTGGTTACCTTGCCACGTCTACTACGACCACGTACACTTGCGTGAGACACGATCTAGGCAAACAATCATGTTGTTGATTTTGATAATATTGATGGAGTTCACGTTAATGAAGATAGACTGTTGCTTCATGTGGGAAAAGGGTAAAAGCTGGAGTTTAGTTGAATGAATAATGTGTGTCCCTAAAACTATAGTTTCATCTCCAAATTACTTAAAAGCATACACTGTGTGACATAGCCCACATACATTTAACAAACATTGCACGTCCATTTAAGATTTTTAACATGAACTATGATTTTCTAATTCGGAAAGGACTCAATTTTAACAGTTGTAATTGATGATGGTAAATAACAAGCTGCTACCCTCTCCTTCTAATTGCCCTGGTGAACATGTGTTTGATATTCTGTTAATCATTCCCCACCTTTGCCTTCTTAGGCTGCTTTGTTGTTCGGGGAAGCACATAATCTCTGCTGTGTATGCAATTATGAAGGTGTGCTTCTTATATTCAGTTCTCCCTTCTGTCTTGCAAGCACATCAACATCATTCTTGAGCTTTCCAGGAGGTATCTTATTGATCATATTACTATTGAACGAGGTCTGATTTTTATTACTCAATTTGAGCGCATATTATCGCTGCCATATGTCACGCCCCAATTTTCATAAACAGCGGAAGTCTTTCTTATAATTAATAATTTGAAAAATATCTTTTAGGACGTGAACTAACATGCTTGGAATAAAATTTATTTTCTTTCTTTTAAAAACTTATGGGACTAAAATCAAATAACCTCTCATGAATTAAACAACGAATCCTAAACACAAATATCATGCCTTCAAATAATAAAATATTATTGAACATGCAATGTCACATAATTAAATTAATTCACATAAATCTAATTCATTCAATTAAATATCTCATACTTTCAGCATAATTTCAGCAGTGCGCCGTCAACGAAATAAATTAATCTAAAATACTTAAACTACTGGGAAAATTCCATAAAAATTCATATAGGTTACTGACTACCTCTATTATCCATCTATAATTTTTACCAATTTTTATCCATAACTGATTTTTATCAAAAATTCACGAGATTCGGAAATCTCAACAAACTGCCACATATTTTTGAAAAATCATAACTAATTCGTTATAATTCCAAATCATGCGATTCAAGATGCATTGGAAAGCTAATTAAAAACTGTAACTGAATATCAAATTTAATTTACGAAAACCTTGAATCACGAAACCATAAAATCCCTTAAAACTTACTGGAAGACAGAAACACATCAAATCCTACACATGCAAAATATTAAAACTTATATTTAATAATTTCATAAAATATCAAATATATATAACATGCATCTTAATTCACCTTTCATGAATCATAAATCAAATAGGCATAATATTTATTGAAAACATATTTTGTAATTAATTAAAAATCCATGTACTTAATTAAATAATATGCAATCAAATTCTTCAAGAAAATCAAGAAGTATCATAATCTTAAAATAAAATCTTGCAAAACAATTAAATAACTTGAATAATGAAAAATCATCCATTATCTTATTACTCATGTCTCTCATCCACCCGCCTCCATCGCTTGCCATTCACGCCCTTTACTCAACATAATCTGAAAAATATAATTTAGGTGAAAGGGGTGAGTAATCATAAAATAATCACTCAGTGGGGACGTTAGTTCGAAATCTAAACATCATGGACATGCATACATGGAAATACACTTAATCTTTCTTGATGATACGACTTAATCATGAGTTAATCGTATATGTGCTTGACACGACTTAAGTATAACTTAATCGTATCCGTGAATCTTGATGATACCACAAGGATATCCATAATCTTGTTGACACTACAAAGATTTTCACCCTTTAGCATCCGTGTTGGTACAAAAGTACCTATCTTTCTTCTTAGCATATAAACATATAAACACATCAACAAAACGTTTAAAAGTCAAACTATAGAATACCACTTTTTCACCGTTGAATCCCCACCTTTGATTTCTTTGAAAATAAGAGATGTGTGTACGTTCGGCCTTGCTAAAACATTGCGTTGAAACCTCTAATCTTCCTCCTCAAATATTTCTCTCGAAACTTACTCTCTCTTTCTCTCTCTAATTCTCGAAATAATCTCTCTTATGGGGTATGTATGGCTGATCGAAAACAATGAATGAAATAAGAGGGTCCTTGATCTTCTATTTATAAGGATGAAAAGATATAGGGTTTGAATGAAATCTTGGTGAATATATGATGATTATGGATGAAATTATGGCTTGGTAAAGTATCTTGGCCGAAAATATGGCTTAGATATGGTATCTTGGCCGAAAATGAAGATGTGAAAAATATGGCATAACATATCTTGGAACATTCTCGGGAAATCTTGGTCATATCTTGGTAATCTTTCTAATATCTCCAATATCAATCTAACAACCTCAAGACTTCATAATATCTAATTCCTAAGGCCTAAATTTCGAAATTCTTCATAAGGTAATATTGTATCTCTCTTAATAAAATAATAAGGACTCTATCTAACGCTAAATCTTGATCTCCCAAAAATACCCTCATCCTTCTAACAACTTTCGAATTTCCTCTCTCCTAAAAGTATTCCTTCTCTAAATTTAATCCTCATAATAATATCTAATCCCAAAAATAATAAGTCCTCAATTACTATTTTACCCTTAAAAGATTAATACTTAAAGGATTAAAAATCTTAATGGACTATACCACAAAATAATACTCATATTCCTTAAAATATTAAAGTCCTAGTCTAGAAGTCCAAAAGTAATATTAATCGGATCAACTAATACTAAAACTCAAGCTTAAGAACTTAAAGGATTAAAAACTAACTCTCTAAAAATGTAGGCACAATCGGCACTCTTCACAAAGTGACTGACTACTTCTTCTAGTGGACTAAGTCTACCCTTAACTTGCTGCATCAGCTTAATTATCCTCCAAGTAAATATCTTCTAGAGAAATCTAATACTACTTCTCGTTAATAAAAGTGCTAATCCTTATTCTTGCCAATATTACTTACCTCAATAAATAAATCTTATACTTAATAAATTAATCCCACAATTAAAACCAAATTCAAATCTAAATCCTTAATTAATCACCAATATTAATACCTTAACTTAGTAATTGAATTAATCCTCCAACAAATTAAATCTCAACTTAAATCTTCACAATTATTCTCAAAGATACACTAAATATTCCTCAAATAATTTCAGAGATTTAACCTCAAAATATCCAATAAATAAATATCAAATATCATCTCTCCAAATAAATATATCCTAGATACTTATAATATCACTCCATAAATAATACTCCTAACTTTTGCAAGTAACATTTAACACCTAGCAATAAAATCTTAATTTAACTCCTTACATATCCGACAAATATAGTCTAACTTTGCAACATGCACCTTTATCCCTTGAGAATAATACCTTAAAGTCCTAACATTATTCCTTCGCTTACAGTCCAAATAATTCCGATAATAATCTCTTGATATTTATTTTCAAGAAAATCTAAACCTTGGATATTTTCTTGTTCTATAACCTTTCATATAAAATCTAATCGAGATCCCAAAAGATTTATTCCTAATTTCTTGATCTAAATCTTTAATCACATATCCTAGTCAAGATCCCATATAAATTCATTCATATCTCTAAAATAACAAACTCACTAAATTACTCTTATACCCTTACTAAAATGGTACTTAATAAATCCTAATTTTCTCAATCCAAATTAAATTATACTCCCTCCGTCGCATAATTGTTTTCACACTTTCCTTTTCCGTCCGTCCCACAATTGTTTTCACACCCTATAAATAGAAACTATTACTTTAACTTTATCCTCACAATTCAACTAATCTCATTATTTTAATAATATAACTTTACACAATACTCCACTTTTCTTAAAAAATGTGTTATCACAAAGGTGAAAACACCTCTGGGACGGAGGGAGTAACACTTAATAACCAATCAACTTAAAACCTCTAAATCCTTAAATTAAATACTTAATTGGATCATATCTTAATTTGGCTCTCTAACTTTTAATTCACATACTAAAGCCCAAAATAAATTACCAAAAACTTAATCTTAATTCTCAAATACTCAAATCAACTTTACTAACTTAATCATCAGAAAATTAATACTTAAGGCTTGTGAAAAACTTAAAAAATTAAAGCACAATATTAAATCATACGCGCAACTTAACTTTAAAACCTCAAATGACGACTTATAAACTATAACTTGAATCCATTTATGCTGGGCGTGACAAATCTCTCACTTTATAATTTTTTCTTTTCTTAACCCTTTTGAAATTTTCGGGCCTATAGTTTTGCATAGTGCTTCTGGAGTGTTCTCCTTTTCATATAAAACACTAAGAAACACCCAAAGAAACCTAACAGCGGCCAATATCAGCGTAAATTGAAACACTCCATCAAGGTTTGCTCCTGCTGTTGCCATTTTGTGGAAGACGAAAAGCAGAGAGTGAAGAAGGTATATACTTCTCCTTTGTTTTTGCAATATTTTATCAAAGTTAATTTTCAGAGCTAATAAAAGCAAATCTTTGACTTTATCTTCATTTTACGGTAGCTCTTTTTATTTCTCAATTTGAGCACATATTATTGTTAAATGTACTCAAGAGTATCGAACCTAAACGGGGTGTGATTTTTATTTCTCAATTTGAGCACATATTACTGTTGCCATGTTTTGAGTTTGTGGACTTTAAACAAATGTGATACAAATTTATATTTCTTTTCCAAATTAATGAAAAAGGCATCTATGTTAATCTTCTCTGTTAATTTTCTTTCATTATTCATTCATTCAGATGTTTTGCAAGTGAAAGTATATGTTCTTTTTTTTCTTTTCTAATATTTTTTCCTAGAGGTTGTGCAAGTGTAATATAATGATAAATTGCTGAAATTCATTAATCTGTTTGAATAAAATGGAACACATTTTGGAATTGTACCATTAGGTGAGAAGAAGACCCAACATTGAATTAGAGGTAAATTCACAACCAATTGCCCATGTGTGTATACATATATATATATATAAATAGAGTAAAGATTATTATGTGGCATTTCCACATGTTCTGCCACATATATAAATGGTGGGCAAGAATATCATCGGTTTCTACAAGCATGTTGAGATGACAATGCAATGGGTATGTTGAATTACTATAAAATTATTGTTCTGGTTTAGTGACAATGACATGCATAATACTATTTTTTGTTTGGATAGACAATAATATGTTAGGAATGAAATCAAACAGATTTGTTCTCTTTAATATGTGGTTTCCCTCTCCAGCAGCGCTTATTGGAGAGATTATTTTGATTAGTTATCAAAGAAAGCTTTCAGTTTTAATGATATGTGTTGGAGATAATTTTATCAACTAATCCAATATTTTCAAGCACATTTTTCTTCAGTCTATCTTTCCTCAATAACAATGTCACATACTAATTTACACTGTCAAATTGACTTTTCCTCCTGGTTTTCAAGAGTCATCAATTATTTTTTCAACTTATACTTTATGAGGTTGCAAATTTGACAATCCTTTATGCTATCTGAGGGAAGGTAGCTTCAAGTTCTTCTTTTTTGATGGACTCTTTAATTTGGTGGGATATCTCCTTTACAATGATATCTCTCTGATGGGCCTCTGTTGAAGTGTCCCTCTTGTAATTCTCACACTACTTCTTCACGTTTTGCTCTATTACTTCACTTTATTAATTTTTGCTTTTTGATTACGATTTTTATGAGTGATTTAACTTCAATTAATTGGGTTTCACATTGTTTTCAAATTTCCAGCTTAGGTTTTTAGTTGACGTGTAAGAGGTAAGAAGAGACACTGAGTAAGGTGTTAGCTATTGAGCTTGCAAAAATTTTGGACATGTTCTATTTACACACATAAATAGTGATAAGTAAAATATGTTATACGAATTAATGAAACAACCTGGAAGATGTAATTTTGTTGTGGACTTCAATGGCATTAATTTTAATTAATTTGTTTGTTTACTGCTCGTTCCCTAGCTCCCTCACACATTTCTATAGCGGTATTACATTTGTCAGCTTCTTTCCAGTACTGGGAAGCTGACTGCCTTGCTTCCCTCAATGTGATGTTCATATGTTGGGATTGCTCTTCTTCTACACTTTTCTGCAATCTCAGCTTTTCTGATAAGAAATCCACAAAGTGCTTCTCCATTCTCTTCCTTGAGTTTGGGGTCATCTTTCCCATGATCTGTACATTTTCATCATCGTGTTCATTATATATCATAAGAAATCACTACAAATAATAACAAAAGGAATACAGTTTAGTGAAATCTTTAAGGCAGGAGCTCCTCAAGATGCAATTTGAATTGTTTAATCATGAACACAAATTCGTAATGACAAAGATTCATTGATGTTGAATATGCTGAGGTATGATGGTTTTGAATCCCAATGTGATTTTGGTGGAGTTGAAATCAACTCCATATGTAATTGAAACCTTTAGCTAAATCATTTTCTATAAAATTATTTTCCACTCCTGTATGATCTATAATATATGGAAGTTGTATTTTGTGAATTGTAATAATAATTTGTTCTTACATTGTTTTAGGTCTTAACATGGTTTAGAATTAGTAGTTTATGATGAATTTTGTACCTTCTTTTTTTCCTTTCTTATGCTTAAGCGTTGAAGCATTGTCCCGCCACCATCGACTCAATTTAATTTGGGAGTTTAGGATAAATCTCTTTCCATTTGCACAAGGCAGCACACACGGCTTCATTTTGATATTGTTGAGTTTCTTTTCATTTTGATTTTGATTGTTTTTAGCTCCATAGCATGCACAACTTTGTCTGTAAAGGGAGCACGCTCAGCTTCTGCTAACAAGGCAAGGCCGATGTTGTAATTTGGGTATGTCTTCATTTCGACCAGCATGATGGGGGAATTGATGTTTCTATGTACCTTCAAGCTTTGGACAGGTAAATGCACGGGCTAGTATATGGAACAAACACTTCCATGACTTCTCTTTATTTAGAAATTAATTGTTGGCTTTTTATGTTTATTTAACAAAACAGTTTGACATACCTTGATATTTCGTATTTCCCTTCTTCCTCTGATCCTCTCCTCTCTCCCCTAACATTTTTCTAACTTGATACTTCTCAGGAAGCGGCAAAGCTTACACCATGAAACCACTCGTGTTTAGCTTGTGCTTGTATATTTTGCTAATTCACTTTTATCTCTGAAGACATTATTTGATTATATAATTTTGATGTGGTCAATTCTTTTTTCATTTTGTAGGAATGACTTGACTTGAGATAGAAGACGGGAGATGGAAGAGATGATATTAGAATTAGAAACTAGGTCCTTGTGCTTTTGTAATATATTCACAAGTTAAATTGTCGAATTATACGTTGTTAATTTTACGTGAGTTGAGTAAATTATCAAGAATTTTGTATTTGATGATTGTTTTATGAAATTTAATAATATATTTACAGATTTTTAAATTATGATTTTATGGTGTATATCTTTTATTATCTTATTAGGCTTTAAAATTACATAAATTGTATATTACAAAAAAAACTAAGCACCTAAGACAACGGTTAATACCCATTGTCATATGCTCATAATCTATTGTGATTACAATAAAAGACAACGGGTATTGAATTTATGACAACGGTTAAATTCTGTTGTTATAGGCTTTTACAACAACGGCTTTTTAAATTTATAACAACGGTCAAAACTCATTGACTTTGAAATTTAAGACAACGGTCATATATAGTTATGTTAACGGGTATTTACCGTTGTTGATAGGCTTACTAATGAAGGATTACTAGAATAAATAATCAAGACAGAGGAGTTCGCCAGGAGCTCGCCAGCTTGGTCCAAGGTCACGTCATCAACGTTGACCAGCCAACACCATGAGTAGTAAAGAAGCTCTCTTAGACCTCGCCCAGATGTATGATGGCATGTCAATAGTTGACCAGTAGACTGATTAGGGTCATAATTGCATGTTTTTAGCACTCATTTCTATATGTTTTTGGTGATATTATGTTCATATTTGACCCTATTATGCGATACTTTGTGTATTTAACCCTTTTTTGCTAGAAAGTTGTGATTGTAGGTGAAAACGAGCAAAACGAGGAAGAAACGAGCAAGATCGAGAAAAGTCTGAATTCTGGAGTTGAGAAAAATGGAGAAATTAATTTTCCATGTTGAAGAGCTTGAAGAGAGGGTCACAACGAAAGAAGAATCGAGTCGATCGGAGTTCTAGAGCTCAAGATATGATAAAAACGAGGAAGTCGCGCATCGACCGACACTGAGTGCCTCGGTCGACAGGACCCCTTCAGCAGAAGGCAGGAGTCACGCGAACAAGCTCCCTGGAAAGACAGGCATCGAGCGACCAAGCTGCCGACCAGCTTGGACGGTAGACAGCTAGCTCTTGCGCGACAAAATGTCACCCTGTCGAGCAAGCTGTCGACCAGCTTGGTCGACAGTCTTCAAGGTTTTGGGCGACAACAGTGCAAAATACTCGGATTTTCAGGGCTATTTTCGTATTTTTGCGCGTTTTAATGAAGGGCATCTTAGTCAATGATCCAAGATCACTATATATACTTCCATCTCAGATTTTCAAAGGGACTTTTATCATTTTCTTAGATTCACTTACATCATATATTCTCTCACTAGATTAGGAGAAGTTAGAGGTAGTTTCCAATTGGGTGTTGTTAGATTTCCACTTACGATTTCTACGATTACTTTCGATCTACCGTACGGATCTTCAACCCGTCTTCTCCAGCATTCTTAGCATAGCTAAAGCTACATTTCTACCGTTCGGTTTTCAATTTCCATTGTCGGATCATTTTATAGCTTCTAGAGGTAATCTTGTATCTTTTCAATTTCATTGTAATAGGTAAATTCTTGTATACTCTTTATAATTCCTGCATAATGATGATTGTTATTGCTTCAATTTCTATTTTGTTTACCAAATTAGCCATGGGCTAATTCCTTTGTGTGTTAGTGTATGAATCCTATGGATTAGTGTGGTGTCTATGTTGATCTTATAAATACTTGAGATGTTGTATGATCAATTCTCTATTTTGATGGTTTGTATGAATGCTTATATGCATAACTGATTGTATGGGCCATTAGGATTTAGTCTCATACGAGAGTTGGGCTATTTTCCTAAACATTCTTGTTATTAGGCCATTGCATACTAAGTGTTTGTTAAAATTCCTAAGATAGTGATAATTACCTTAGAGAATTGGGAAGACAAATAGAGGCTCTTATGTGCATCTAGGGAGACCTTTGCATATTAGAGTGGCTTGCCTATTGATTGTACAATACCTCAATGCATGAGTAAGTGATACTTCACCACATGAAACATAGGATAGTACACTAATACACTTCTCACACAACTTGCTCACTTTGTGAATCAAGGTGATAGGTAGTTTACTTGTTTGACGCACTTGTAGACATAGATACCATATCCCCTTTACTTGCTTTGTGTTTTCGAATTCGGAACAATAATCTTACCTTACAATCACCCCTCTCCCTGTGTTCGATATAAAATAAACTTGGTTAAGCTTGCTATTACAATAACGATCGTGTACACTTGCACGTAGACACCGAATAGGCAAACAAGTTTTCAGCGCTATTGCCGGGGAGACAGCGAGTTTGTTTAGTTGTTTGATTTTTGTTCTTTGTTTTCGATTTTATACTATTTTGTGTGAGAAGTTTTGATACTTGGAAATTCTTGCAGGATTTTGAGGAAGAAAGATGGACCGATCAACAAGTCTTCCTATCATCCACCAAATACTCAACCTTCTACATCATATACTTACCACCCTTACACCTATTCAAATAAAGGATCCTACCAACACAATCATACATCCTATAACTCTACACCTACAACATCCTATCACCAAGGAAATTCCACTTATCTCAATGAAACACTACAGCTTATACTCAAGGAACTTGACAACTTAAGAAGTGAAGGACGAAGGTGTTTCGAGTATACAAACTTAAAGTTTGATGCAATTTGCCGAGACTAAGGAGCTATACTAAGGAGTTTAGAAGTACAAGTGGAGCAAGTCTCAAGAAGATGTGGACAAAGGGCCTGAGAATGCAAATCTTTCTTGATCGAAGCTCAATTGAGAGAAGAGTGTAGTGCTATTGAGTTAAGAAGTGGAAGAAAATATGAGGGACCAAGTGTTCCGATTTGTGATGAGGATGGAGAAAAAGGGATAGAAGAGGAGAGAATTGATGACATAGATATGGGAGTTGGTATGGAATATCATATTCCATTAAACAAGGAAGATGGGAAGGAAGAGGAAAGTAATGTGGAAGAAGGGTTAGAGGAAGAAGGAGAGCAAGGAAGAATTGAAAAGGAGGAAAGCTATGTTCCTAAGTGGAAAAGAGTTCGAGAAGAGAGAGAAAATAAGAATAAGGTAGAAGTTGATGAATGGGGAGTGCCAAAGACGGTAGTGCCCATTCCATATCCTCAAAGGTTTGCCAAGAAGAAGCTTGATGATAAATTCAACAAATTCCTAGAAGTTTTCAAGAAGCTTTATATAAACATTCCTTTTTATGAAGCCTTGGAACAAATGCCAAGTTATGCAAAGCTTATGAAAGATCTCTTAGCCAAAAGGAGAAGAGTGGAAGAGCCGGAAACGGTAAAATTAACTAAGGAGAGTAGTGATGCTTTGACAAGAAAGCTCCCTCAAAAAGAGAAGGATCCGGGATGCTTCACCATTGTATGTGACATGGGTAACGGTGTAGTACACAAAGCCCTATGTGATCTAGGAGAAACATCAATTTAATTCCACTCTCGATTTTCAAAAGTCTAGACCAAGGCCACTTGAAGGGAACATCCACAACACTCCAATTGGCAGATGGCTCAACTACCATTCCTAATGGCTTTATAGAGGATGTACTTGTTAAAATCAAAGATTTCACATTTCCAGCGGACTTCTATGTTCTTGATATGGAAGAAGACAAAGACATTCCTCTCATTCTAGGAAGGCCTTTCTTTGCTACCGCCCTAGCGGTCATTGATGTCTATAATGGAGAGTTAACTTTGAAGCTTGGAGGAGATGAACTTAACTTTTCTATCCAAGATGCTATGAAGCATCCAAGGGAGAATTTCTCTTGTAACTCAATTGATGTTGTAGAGCTTTGTATACAAGAAGCTTATGAAAATGCTGAAATTCCTTTCTTTACTTCTAACTATGAGATTCCTAACTACAATGACGCTAAAGAAAGTGAATGTCTTGTTGTTAATGATATAGGTGATGAAGATGAAGGACCCATGAACACTCAAGAGAGGGAGATGCTCTTGGAAATTAAAGAGGAAGAGATAGCAAGCAAGGACAAGGAAGAGGAAGCGAGGATTGCATTAAAGTCATTGTCCGATCACCTTAAATATGCTTATCTTGACGAAAATGAAAGAAATCTGGTAATCGTATCCTCTTCTCTTCAAGGTGATGAACTTGAGAAATTGCTTATTATGCTTAGGAAACATAAATCGGCTATAGGTTGGACGGTGGATGATCTTAAGGGTGTAAATCCTTCATTATGCATGCATAGAATACATATAGAGGAAAATGCTAAGACATTAGTTCTACCACAAAGAAGAGTGAATCCTATAATACAAGAAGTTATTAAGAAAGGAGTGTTGAAATTGCTTGGAGCGAATATGATTTTCCCTATTAGTGATAGCCCTTGGGTGTCACCCTTGCATGTAGTGTCTAAAAAGGGTGGAATGACTATCATAAAAACTGAAAATAATGAAGTGATTGCTACAAGGGTTACCACGGGTTGGCGAGTTTGTGTTGATTATAGGGAATTGAATAGGGCTACTTGTAAGGATCACTTTCCATTGCCCTTTATGGACCAAATGTTAGATAGATTGTGTGGTTATCGATACTATTGCTTCCTCGATGGCTATTCCGGATACAATCAAATCATGATTGCACCGGAAGACCAAGAGAAGACTACTTTCACATGCACCTATGGAACGTACGCTTGGAGACGCATGCCCTTTGGGCTATGCAATGCTCCAGCTACATTCCAAAGGTTAATGATGTAGATATTCCATGGGTTAATTGAGCAAATTATGGAAGTGTTTATGGATGATTTCATCATTTTTGGTAATACCTATGATATATGTTTATCTAATCTTGAGAAGGTGCTAATTAGATGTGAAGAGGCAAATTTGGTGCTTAATTGGGAGAAATGTCATTTTATGGTAAGTGAAGGTGTTGTTCTTGGGCATCACATCTCCTCTAATGGGCTACAAGTTGATCGTGCTAAGGTAGTAGCTATTGAGAAGCTACCTCCGCCTATAAATGAGAAGGGAGTAAGATCTTTTTTGGGACATGCTGGATTTTATCGTAGATTTATCAAAGATTTTTCTAAATTGTCTAACCCCTTATCTCGTTTGCTTGAAAAAGATGTTCCTTTTAAATTTGATGACGCTTGTTTGAAATCCTTCAGGTTGCTTAAAGAAGCCTTGGTGAGTGCACCAATCTTGATTACCCCCGATTGGAATGAGCCTTTTGTTCTTATGTGCGATTCAAGTGATTATGCTATGGGGGTGGTGCTAGGCCAATTAAGGAAGAAAAGATTTCATGCAATCTATTATGCTTCAAAGACCTTCTCATCGACTCAATTGAATTATACCACTACCGAGAGAGAGCTTTTGGCCATTGTATATGCCGTGGAGAAGTTTCATCCATATCTAGTGGGGACGAAAACCATTGTCTACACGGACCACTCGGCTATTAAGTTCTTGATGACGAAGAAGGATTCGAAACCTCGGTTGATTAGGTGGGTGTTGCTCTTACAAGAATTCGACTTGGAGATTAGAGACAAGAAGGGTAGCGAAAATGTGATAGCCGATCATTTGTCAAGATTAGTGAGAGGGGATGAGGCTTTGGAAGAGAAAGAGGAGATACTTGAAAGCTTCCCCGATGAGCGTATTTTTAGAGTTGAAGGAGAAAAAATTTGGAAGATGGAAGATGAGGCTCCATGGTATGCCGACTTTGCTAACTTCTTAGCAAGTGGAGCAACTCCTTATGGAATGAATTCAAATGCAAGGAAGCAGTTTTACAAGGAGGTACGTCGTTATATTTGGGATGATCCATATTTGTATCGTCGATGTGCCGATTCCATGATTAGGAGATGTATTCCGGATGAAGAGATTGAAAGTGTGCTTACACATTGCCATTCTTTGCCTTGTGGAGGACATTTTGGGTCCATCAAGACGGCGCAAAAGGTATTTCAATGCGGTTTTTATTGGCCTTCGGTTTTTAAAGATTGTCACATATTTGTTTCTAGATGTGATAGCTGCCAAAGAGTTGGGGGGTTGTCAAGACGTGATGAGATGCCCTTGAATATTTTTCAAGAAGTAGAGGTTTTTGATGTATGGGGTATTGATTTTATGGGACCCTTCCCATCTTCTCATGGTTATTTATACATTCTTTTGGCTGTGGATTATGTGTCAAAGTGGGTGGAAGCAATCCCAACAAAGTTCAATGATGCAAGAGTGGTGATGGAATTCTTAAGGAAGAATATTTTTGCTAGATTTGGTGGGCAAAGATCGTTGATTAGTGATGGGGGTACTCACTTTGTGAATAGAGCGTTGGGGAATTTACTTGTACAGTATGATGTGAAGCACAAGATCTCCACGGCCTATCACCCCCAAACTAATGGATTGGCGGAAGTGTCAAATCGCCAAATCAAGCTTATCCTAGAGAAGACCGTGAGCTCTAATAGGAAAGATTGGGCACTTAAGTTAGATGATGCGCTATGGGCTTATCGTACGGCCTTTAAGACTCCATTGAACCTTTCTCCTTACCAACTTGTTTATGGTAAGCCTTGTCATTTGCCCGTTGAGCTTGAACACAAAGCTTATTGGGCCATTAAGAAGTTGAATTTTGATGAGAAAGTATGTGGGGAGAAAATGCATCTTCAATTGCTAGAGTTGGATGAATTTAGAGATTAGGCGTATGAAAATGCTAAGATTTTCAAGGAAAAGACTAAGAGATGGCATGATATCAATATAAAATAGAAGTCATTTAAAGTGCTCGATCAAGTACTTTTGTTTAATTCAAGATTAATGTTGTTTCCTGGAAAATTAAAGTCGAAATGGAGTGGGCCCTTTACGATATCAAATTGCTTTGCAAGTGGATGGTACGAATTGATGAATGATAAAGGGGAACTCTTTTATGCTAATGGGCACCATTTGAAGCTTTACAATAATTCTATGCCAAAAGAAGTGACAAACTATTTGAGGCTTGGTGATGATGAGCCACCATGATTCGAGCTTAAGAGTCATCCGGCTAGGGGACGTTAAATCCAAGCGCTAGATGGGAGGCAACCCATCCTTTTATGTTTTTAGAATTTTATTGTTTTTGGTTTAATTGAGTGTGTTTTTGATATTGTAGGTGTGTACGATCAAAAGGGGTACCCTCATATTATCATTGCTCCAAGGGTGAGGTATTGTATTCTTTCTCTTTGTGAAGTTCTTGGCATAGCCAAGTTTGGGGGTATTTCTTTGTGGTATTGATTTGATGATGTTTTTCTTATGTTGATTAGTATGTTGTGAGCTTTATAGTGCAATGCATGATTCTTGTCTCCACTTCTTGGCCAAAAAAGTTTGGGGGGGGGGGGTGTGATCGTTTCGTCATTCTCATGGCAATGCTATTTTTAGATTGATTTTTGGAAGTATTCTTATGCTTTGATGCCTATTGTATTGTTGAGCCCTTGTTTTGCTTGTTTATTTTTTGCCATATTGTTACTTGCTTTGAGTAGTGAATGCATGAGATATGCTTATTGTTGTGTGGATGAGTTGAAAGTCTTGATTAGTGTAGTGGAATTATTGCTTGATGCTTGTTGATCTTTGATACTTTTGATTTCATGATTCTTGATATGAGCATATTGATATGATATGAGTCTTGATCACCCATTACCCGCGAGATTTGAGCTAAATTTTGCCCGTTTTAGTCTTGAACGGATGACATTTTCTTGATGTGAGTTCCACACATGTGCATTATACTCTAGAACTTGGCTTTGGTCTTATTTGAGGCTACTTTAGATAATGATTTCACATGAGATGATATGAGGCATTTTCTTTGATCTATATTGAGCCACTTAGCCCTATGAGCCTACCATTGATATTGATATCCTTTGCTACCCATTTTGTTCTTATAGACCTTTCATTTGGCTAACCACACTTTAAGCCATTTTCCTTCCTTTTTGGAACTCTCTTGTCCTTATGATTAGTAGAGTGAAAAAAAGGAAGAAAGATTGGTGATATGATGAAGAAATTGGTGGCCGAGGTGGAGAGAAATTCTATGCATGGAGTGTTATGAAAAGAAGGTTCAAAGGCAAGTGCTTGCAAGAAATTGAAAAAAGGTTGACTTTTCATGAAAATTTGGTCAAGTTTGACTTTAGTGTTGTGAGTATGATCACAATGCGTAAAAAGGGAAGATTGATACTTAGAAGTGTGATTTTGAAAGAGCATGAAGATGAGATTGCTATTTGCAAGAAGATATGATTTACATGATGATTCCTTCTATGCTTTGCTAATCATACTTAGTCACTTTTACCCATATGTTCCTTCCCTACCAAAGAGCCAACACTACAACCTTTAAAAGTCCTCATTGATGTGTGAATGATTTGTCATAACTAGTGGTGGAGAATGTAGACTTGAGCCAAGTTTATGGTAGTATTTGTATCATTGTGTGATGAATGAGAGAGCCTAAACACTCGAGGGTTGAGAGAAAACACTTATCTTGAAAGGATCATGACTCATTGATTTGATATTGTGTTTATTGATTTGATTTTGATAGATAATTGGATGATATTGTATTTTATATTTTCTAGATATTGAGTGATGATTCTATGGCATTGATCTTGTGCTTGATGCTCCATACATACAATTATTCCCCTATCTTATCGCTTCGTTGCTCGAGGCCGAGCAACAATCTAGTTTGGGGTATGATTAGGGTCATAATTGCATGTTTTTAGCACTCATTTATATATGTTTTTGGTGATATTATGTTCATTTTGACCCTATTATGCGATACTTTGTGTATTTAACCCTTTTTGGCTAGAAAGCTGTGATTGTAGGTGAAAACGAGCAAAACGAGGAAGAAATGAGCAAGATCGAGAAAAGTCCAAATTCTGGAGTTGAGCAAAATGGAGAAATTAATATTCCATGTTGAAGAGCTTGAAGAGAGGGTCACAACGAAAGAAGAATCGAGTCGATCGGAGTTCTAGAGCTCAAGATATGACAAAAATGAGGAAGTCGCGCATCGACCGACACTAAGTGCCTAGGTCGACAGGACCCCTTTAGCAGAAGGCAGGAGTCGCGCGACCAAGCTCCCTGGAAAGTCAGGTATCGAGCGACCAAGCTGCCGACCATCTTGGACGGCAGATGGCCAGCTCTTGTGCGACAAAATGTCACCCTATCGAGCAAGCTGTAGACCAGCTTGGTCGACAGTCTTCAAGGTGTTGGGCGACAGCAGTGCAAAATACTTAGATTTTCAGGGCTATTTTCGTATTTTCGCGCGTTTTAATGAAGGGCATCTTAGTCAATGATCCAAGGGCACTATTTATACTTCCATCTCAGATTTTCAAAGGGACTTTTATCATTTTCTTAGATTCACTTACATCATATATTCTCTCACTAGATTAGGAGAAGTTAGAGGTAGTTTCCAATTGGGTGTTCTTAGATTTCCACTTACGATTTCTACGATTATTTTCGATCTACAGTACGAATCTTCAATCCGTCTTCTCCAGCATTCTTAGCATAGCTAAAGCTACATTTCTACCGTTCGGTTTTCAATTTCTATGGTCAGATCATTTTATAGCTTCTAGAGGTAATCTTGTATCTTTTCAATTTCATTGTAATAGGTAAATTCTTGTATACTCTTTATAATTCCTGCATAATGATGATTGTTATTGCTTCTATTTCTATTTTGTTTACCAAATTAGCCATGGGCTAATTCCTTTGTGTGTTAGTGTATGACTCCTATGGATTAGTGTGGTGTCTATGTTGATCTTATAAATGCTTGAGATGTTGTATGATCAATTCTCTAATTTGATGGTTTGTATGAATGCTTATATGCATAATTGATTTTATGGGCTATTAGGATTTAGTCTCATACGAGAGTTGGGCTATTTTCCTAAACATTCTTGTTATTAGGCCATTGCATACTAAGTGTTTGTTAAAATTCCTAAGATAGTGAGAATTACCTTAGAGAATTGGGAAGACAAATAGAGGCTCTTATGTGCATCTAGGGAGACCTTTGCATATTAGAGTGACTTGCCTATTGATTGTACAATACCTCAATGCATGAATAAGTGATACTTCACCACATGAAACATAGGATAGTACACTAATACACTTCTCACACAACTTGCTCACTTTGTGAATCAAGGTGATAGGTAGTTTACTTATTTGACGCACTTGTAGACATAGATACCATATCCCCTTTACTTGCTTTGTGTTTTCGAATTCGGAACAATAATCTTACCTTACAATCACCCCTCTCCCTGTGTTCGATATAAAATAAACTTGGTTACGCTTGCTATTACAATAAAGATCATGTACACTTGCACGTAGACACCGAATAGGCAAACATAGACCAACACCAGGAGAGAGAGCTCGCAAGGGAGCTCGCCGACTTGCTAGGGAGCTATCCTGGAGCTCGCCCACCTCCAAGAGACAAGACCTGATCCTACTACCATCAACACATCTCGGAGCCATACAAGGCAAGGTAGCTCGCTGAGGAGCTCGCCCAGACCAAAGTGTAAACGATAGCTACATAGGGAATCAGTAGTGATGTAGTAGGACATATTAATGTAATAGAAGCACAGTGGTGAGTAAGGACATGTGTAAAGGACACTTGTCAGCACATAAGGCTATGTAAGTCCTTTAAGTGCCACCTCACAACATGCAACTTATAAATAGGTCTCTTGTACCCATTTTCTCTCTCTAAGCTCATAATACTACACTTACTTTCTCTCACTAGTCTCTTCACTCTCTCTCTCTCTATAACATATTATCAAGAACATAAAATCATTGGATTATTGTTTGGTGGAATTCTAGGATAATTACAGCCACTAAAACTTCAAAATAGTAAATTCCATCAACAATTTGGCGCTAGAAGGAGGGTCAGTTCGAACCTTTGATTTTAAGAAATTGAGAGAGAATGTGAAAAATTTGGAAGGTGTTCTTGAATAAACCCTCAAGAACACTTGAAGATACAAAGGAATTGCCCAGAAAACTGTTGATTCCCAGAATTTGTGAACTGAAATAACAAGGAAAAGGACTCTAAATGCATGTGTGTTAGTGGATAAACCAAATTCTGGGAAATCCACTTGCATGCAAGGCTAGAAAGATCCTCATTTAACCTTACCTTTGCTGGAATTTGTTCAAGAACAGTCTAACTTCCCAAGCTCGACCATGTCAAAGGAGAACACTCACACCTCGGCGACCACCAGAAGGTGGATGGGGCGTACTCCCCAGAAACAAACTGATGGGGAGGCCTCACATCAGCGAGCTCCCCAGCGAGCTGAGAGGCGAACTAACACTGCTCTAGTGGCACAAGATGGGCTGACCCCGGCCCTCAGGGAAATACTCTACGATCCTGGCGAGCTAGAACGCACCATTGCAGTGCTCCAAAGGCTGCAAAAACAGCAACAGCAGGGCGAGCTCGCGTGAGCTCCCCAGTGAGCTCCCACTAACAATGCTAGGGAGCAGAATACCATGCGCACACAGGTCACCTAGCCTGGGGAGCATGCTGGCGACCTCCCAGCTGAACAAGAGGCGAGCTCCGCTAGAGCTCACCAGCACAAAGATGCCACCGGGAAGGTGAAGGTCGCAGACAGGCTTGGCTTGCAAGGTGGGTGAGCTACTGCCTATACGGAGGTCTCGCCAACCCACCAATCCAGAGAAGTCCTCCGAGGCAGGCTGGGGCCCAGGCGTGAAGAGACGGAACAAGAATCGGCCCCAGCGTCATCCCAAAGGGAGGAGTCGGATCTACGTCCATGTAGATCCGCGCATGAAAGGTTGAGAAGGCCAACGTCCGATAGACTTGGCCCACACAGTGCCCTCCAGTTCCAGAACGTCACAGATGGGCTACCCCAGAGCGAGGGACTGTGGGGTCGTACGTCCATGAGGCGTACGGTCCTTGAACATCCTCTACAGGAGGTAGCTCATGATGACAAGCTGGCGACTTTGAAGAAAGCAGTGGAGCAGCTGCAGATGCAGGTGGTTGCTAAAAACAGCGGAGTTGACGCTACCGCACTCCTGGTGTCACCTTTGGCACCTTCCATATTGAAGGCACCAGTGCAGAAAAAGATCTAATTCTCGGTGATGGCCGCGTACGAGGGAGAGTCTGATCCCAAAATACACATCTCAAAGTATGCGGACTACATGATCTCAGTGCGAGCCTCATACGCCACCCAGTGCTGGAACTTCCCGCTGACCCTAGGGGACCGGGCATATCGATGGTTCTCATCGTTCGCCCCGGGGTCGATCCAATCTTTTAGCCAACTAATGCGGGAGTTCTTGTCCCATTTTTCCAGCTATAGGTCATACTTGACCCAGAAGCACAGGCTTTCCAACATCCACCAGGGTGACAACGAGTCGGACCAGCAATACCTGGAGCGGTTCGATAAGATATTGTTGGAGGGCGAGCCTATCAGCAAGGACATGAAAATAGTGGCGGTCATGGCCGGGTTGAAGAAAGGGACCGAACAATGGAAAAAAATTCCCTGTCCTTCCCGAACACCTACGCCGAGTTTCGACACAAGACCGGAGTGTACGTGGCTATGCAGGAGGCATTACTGAAGGAGGTTGGTGGCTCCGAGGAGAAAAAGCCACACGGAAGAAGTTCGGGGGCATCTACAAAGCCCCCAGAAATTTGAAAGCATCCGGGGATGGGGACGAGTTCAAAGAGAAGCTAAACCAGGTGTTGGCCGTCTCCGTTGATCATGTGTTTGTAGCGGTCAAGGATAAAGCAATTTTGAATGAGCAGAGGAAGATCCGACAGGACCGTAGCAAACTCAACCCAATAAATTCTGCGCTTACCATCAGTCCATCGGCCACTTCACCAGTGAGTGCCGGGACCTCCTCAAACAATTATGGAAATTCTACGAGGATGGTAAGCTGACCGAGTTCGTGAAGAAGGCCCCGGTGTAAAGGCCAAGGCAAGAAAGGAGGGAGGAGACTGATGATGAGGAAGAAGATGATGAGGACCGTTGCAGCCCTCAACACAGACGCAGAGGACCTCTCCCTCCACCAGCGCAGTAAGAACCGACCGAGAACTCCTCGTTCTCGAGGAGCAAATAGGACCTGCCGGGGGCCTCAAGGATGGAATGCAATCCATCTAAAAAAGACAAAGGAAAGCCGAGGTCCGGGCTATCAACCAGGTCCAGGAAAGAAGCTCCAGCTCCAAGCCCGCCACCAAGCCAACTGCTAAGCTTACCTTCTCTCAAGTGGACTTGGAGGGGATACTGACCCCCCACAACGACTCGTTGGTGATCAGCGCCAACATCATGAACGTGAAAGTCCATCGGATGCTAGTGGACACTTGCGCCTTCACCAACATACTCTTCAAGTCAACCCTAGATGGTCTAGGTGATTACGAGTCGTATATAGAACCTAGTAATGCTAGGATAGTGGGGTTTCGGGAAGCTATAACCATTCCCCTAGGTCAGATTAGGTTGAGTGTCAAACTTGTATCAGTCGAGGATCCCGAAAAGAGACTGACTAGACTCGTAGATTTCTTTGTCGTAGATCAGCAGTCGACCTACAAGGGGTTCCTCGGCCGCCCTTTTATCCATGAATTCAAAGCGGCCTGTTCAACCTACTACCACTATCTTAAGTTTCCAACTCCTAAAGGGGTCGGTACAATCAAGGGCGACCAAAAGAAAGCCAGAGAGTGTTTACTCCATATTAAAAGTGGCCAAGTTAAAAAATCTGTAACGCAAGTACTGGTACTTGAAGACAAAATGGAGATTCCAGCAGATGAACCCAGTATACTAGACATCATCTCAGTAGAGACTGAGTTGATGGAGGTGGACAACCTGCCGGAGGAAGCACAGGTCGCCCAAGTAGATGGACCGGTGGAAGATTAACAACCGGCACCGATGGAGGTTGACGAAGCCCCCCAGACGGGAGAACCATCTGACCTAGTCCCTCAAGAGATGGAGGAGGCCCGTGAACCCACCTGCACCAATGAAGGAAATGATGACCTCGAACCCCGAGTGGGATACGAGCCAATGGCGAAGGAGGACTGAGATTAGCTCATTAGTGACCCAAGATTGAAGAACAAGAAGAGAAAAGCCACCCCCATGGAGGAGTTGAGAGAAATCCAGGTGGACCCGGACAAGGCAGTCTTAGAAATTTTCATAGGTTCTAAGCTGCCAGAGCTGTACAGAAGCAGGATGGAGGAGTTCTTGAAGTCCAACCTGGACGTGTTACCTGGTCCCATGAAGACATGACGGGAATCCCGCTGGAGTACGCATGCCACCGATTAAACATGGATCCAATGAGGAGACCAGTTCATCAAAACCGAAGGAAGTATGGACCAGACAAGTACAAAGCATTAACCACGGAGGAGAAGAAGTTGCTCGACAACAAGTTAATCAAGGAAGCATTATGTCCGCAGTGGGTTGCTAACCCAGTCTTGGTGAAGAAGCCGAACGGAGCATGGAGACTATGCATTGACTTCACGGACCTCAACGCGGCATGCCCAAAAGATAACTTCCCACTACCCCACATCGATCAACTAGCTGATAACACTGCAGGCTACGAGATGATGACGTTCATAGATGCTTTTGCAGGTTATCACCAGATAGTGATGCACCCGGACGATGAGGAACATACGGCGTTCTACACCAACAAGAACCTGTACTGCTGGGAAAGGACGTCGTTCGGACTTATCAATGTCGGAGGTACCTACCAAAGACTGGTGAATAAGATGTTCGACCAGCATATCGGACACCCAATGGAAGTATACATGGACGACATAGTTGTCAAGAGTCTACAGAAGGAGGATCACCTAGATCACCTCAAGCAGGCCTTTGACATACTACGCCACTATAATATGAAGCTGAATCCAAAGAAGAGTAGCTTCGGCGTGCATTCGGGGAAGTTACTGGGACACCTAGTGAGCCAAAGAGGAATAGAAGTCAACCCAACCCAGGTGAAGTGCATCATGGAAATGCAGCCGCCCGACTCGGTGAAGAAGGTTCAAAGGCTGACTGGGTGTTTGGCAGCATTGAACCGATTCATCTACATATCAGGTGACCGAAATTGTCCATTCTTTGAAGCAATTAAAATTAAAAGTAACAGAGTTAGGCACCCAGATGATTTCCAGTGGACAGACGAGTGTCAGAAGGCCTTCGAGAGCATCAAGGAGTACATGGCCAATACACAAATATTATCAAAGCCGGAACCTGAAGAGAAGTTGTATCTATATCTGGCAGCTTCGGAGGTGGCTATCAGCTCGGTACTGGTCCAAGAAGAAGGAAAGACACATCTACCAGTGTACTATGTAAGTCAAGCCCTACACAAAGCAGAGTTACGATACTCACCTACGGAGAAGCTGGCCTATGCACTGGTGATGAGTGTCAGAAAGTTGCGGCCATATTTCTTTGACCACCAGGTGGAGGTGCTGACGACATTTCCACTAAGGCAAATACTGCACCGGCAGGACACTGCAGGACGCTTGTTGAAAAGGTCACTAGAGGTTAGTCAGTACGGTATAACCTACGCACCCCGAAGCGCGATCAAGGGACAAGCGCTCACCGATTTCATCGTCGAGCTAACTTTCCCACAAGATCCGACGAGGGGGCGTATAGCTCTGTGGCACCTCTACGTCGACGGATCATTGACTAGCACAACAATAGGAGCCGGTGTAGTTCTAATAAGCCCCGACAGACAGGTCTTCACCTCAGCAATCCGGTTTGACTTCAGAGCCACCAATAACGAAGAGGAATACGAAACGCTAATAGCTGGACTCAGGTTATCATTAGCTGTGGGGGCAACCAATCTTCAGATATTCAGAGATTCCCAGCTAATAATATCCCAAGTCCTGGGGTAATATGAAGTCAAGGACCAGAAGATGGAGTTGTATCAAAATATTGTGGCGCACCTAATCTCGATGTTCAAACAAGTGTATATCGAATAGATTCTGAGACTCGAAAATACACAAGATGATGCACTAGCCTGACTAGCTACAAGTAGCGGTGAAGAGAGCTGACGGAGGTCGTTGTCACCAAGCTAAAGGACCCCTCGATGTCCGATTACAAAATAAATTAGACTTTGAGTGGGGGGCAGGAAGAAGGCGATGATTGGCGCACTCCGATAAAAAATTACTTGAAGGCCGGATTGATCCCAAAAGATGCATGGGAAGCTAGTCGGCTAGTGAAGCAAGCAGCCAAATACACATTGGTAGATGGCCAACTGTACAAACGTGGATTCTCTCTACCCCTACTCAAATGCTTATCTGAAAAGCAAGGGTATGAAGTGTTAGAAGAAATCCACCAGGGAATCTGTGGGAGTCACGCTGGGGGGCAAGCTTTGGCATACAAGACGATCAGACAAGGGTACTATTGGCCCACTCTACGCAGAAACACTATTATCTTCGCCCAGAGGTGTCGGAAGTGCCAACTGTTTGCACCGAACATTCATACTCCTGTGAGCCAACTCAAATCGGTCTTCAGTGCATGACCTTTTGCAAAATAGGGTATCGACTTGATCGGCTCATTCCCACCTAGTAGAGGCGGTGTAAAGTTCGTCGTAATAACGGTGGACTATTACACAAAATGGGCTGAAGCCGAAGCACTCACGACAGTAACGTAGGAGAGAATGATCAGCTTCATCTGGAAAAATTTGATATGTCGATTCGGGCTCCCGCAGTCAATAGTGACAAACAATGGCAGACAGTTCGACAGTTAGAAGTTGAGAGAATTCTGCAGCTCATGGAATATCAAAAAACACTACTCAACACTGTACCATCCGCAGTCAAACGGACAAGTCGAAGTAGTGAACAAGATATTGAAACATGTGTTGAAGATCTGTCTCGAGGACAAGAAAGGTAATTGGGTGGATTAGCTTCCGGAGGTGTTGTGGTCCTACAGAACTTCATACCGAGCCAGCACCGGTGAAACTTCGTTTGCCTTAGCTTTTGGAACAGAAGCAGTCATTCCGGTGGAAGTTCAGAACCAGACTTGGAAGGTGGTGGGATACGACGAAAAAGAAAATGACAAAGCCCTGGCTGTAGAGAAGGATTTACTCGAAGAAACCAAAGCCTCGTCGGAACTGAAGAACGCCACCTACAAACAAAGAGTGGAGAAGTACTACAACTCCCAAGTGCGGAACAGAAGTTTCAAGGTTGGTGAGTTGGTATTAAGAAGAAAGCTGGCAACTCCGCCCGGTGTGTTCGGACCTAATTGGGAAGGATCGTTCCGGGTTACCGCAAGCTGGGCAAACGAAACATATGATCTCGAAGATATGGATGGAAAAGGTTCATCATATACATGGAGAGCAGCACACCTGAAAAAGTTCTATCAGTAGCAGCGAAAGGGTTGGAGTATGAAAAGAAGTCCGTCATGGAATGAATGCTCAGAAGAGTGCTTATATGCCCTTGAGTGAAGAAGCTGCTACATTTCCTGGAAGAGTCTGTCCAAGACAATGTGTGTGCCACCAAGTCAGTCTTCCAAGGCCAAGATGATAGATTCATTGTACAAATGTGTGTCAAACACTGAAGACGAAGTCATGAAAAAACTGATAGTCAGTATCTACATCAGTTCGAAGAGCTGAAGGTAGCAGAGTATACCCAGCCGTTGGCAATAGAGGAAGGTGGACCACAATTTGTAATTAGACTAGTCAGAGGTTCGCATCAAGAATGATGATGACGACCTATGTAAATACCATTGCTCAATAAAGTTAGATTTTTTTCAAAGAAATCAACTGTTCAAGCTCCAAATACGCACTGACTTAGGTCCCAAAAATGTTATTATCTAAAGCTCAAGGCAAAGGCCAAAGTGCCCAGGTTAGCGATGGTGTCCTTCTTAAAGGATCACTAAGCGCCCACTACCCAAAGTTAAAAAAAATTCACAAAAGACGATTTAAAACGTCTAAGGCAAGGTTGTTAAAACCCAATCGCCCAAGTGAATAATAAGAGTACAATTCGCTGCCCTAAGCGGCATAAGACGAACAAACAAGTACCAAATAAAACTCAAACTCCAAAGAGTTAAAATTTCTTGCTTACCCAAACCGGGCGGGATCAAGCCCGAGGAGTGTGTCATCAGTGATCGGGATCCCGTACGGTGATGGAGGTGGAGCACTCTGAGGAGTTGGGGGACTTGTGTAGAATGAGGCACGATAGACCGTCCAGAACCCCCTGGCCAGAACAAGTACCACCCCGTTCACTCCGATCAGAGTCTTCATCGCGCAAAGCGACCCGGGATCGCTTTGGGCCACGAGCCTCATCTTCACTTACTCGTGATCCGTCGCCACGGCGAAGGCCCTTTCTCGTTTGTTGAAGCTTGCTCAGGGGTAGAGCCACCTCGCCCACTCTCTTTTTGAGTCTTGGCGACCTGGGCTGCGGTAGGTGGAGGAGCCAGAACTTTCTTCTACGAACTCGAGCCCCCAACCTTATCCTTAGAGGGAGCGGTCTCTGCGAGCTCCGCTTTCTTGGTGGCTTCCAGGACGGCGCCTGAGGGAATCCCCTTCCGGTTCGGGCGAGGTGGTCCCATAGAGAGTTTGCGAACTAAGATATGTAAGCCTCTGGGACTTCGATCGGCAGGAAGGCAACCATCTCACCTTGACCTACATAAGTTTAACAATTAAAGTGAGCAAACTTGGCGAGCTACTGGATGAACTCAGCGAGCTAAGAAGAGATATAAACATGGGAGCTCTGGACCTTGTGCTGTGAAGTGATGCTGCGAAGTGAGGAAACAAGCAGTTCCCCGGCAATGATGCTGACCCAAGTGCGCGATATCCCGGTCCTTGTGAGTTCTCAAACAACACACCGTCTGTACAAACTCAAACTCTACCGATACGTCGGGCTTGCCGTGACTAGACTTGTGATGCTTTGGACCTGCAAGAGAAGAAAAATTAGATTAGTAAATCTAATCCAACTCACGCACACCGAAATTGGTCACCTACTGCTAGCTTTTCCGTATTCTTCAGGGGAATAGATACGCCCTCCTCTCCCGGTGTAATTGGTGGAAGCTTGCCAATCTCCACCGATAAAGACAGACTGTTCCTTCCAATCACGGATCTTATTCGGGAGGCTCTCCAAAAACTTCTCACCCAGGCGAGCTTTCAAGTAGTAATACCCCTTGCCCTCTTTGGACTGCTTTGTCACACTAAAAAGCTCGTTGATCTCAAGCGAGGTTAACCGATTCTTATATCCTTCCATCCCGAAGATAGTCAACGTAGCTAGAAAGCTGCTCCAGGCATTTGGAGTGAGTTGAGTGATGACGAGGTTGGTGTCCATCAGAAATTGACCGATAATTGGATGCAGGGGCAAAGTGAGTCCAGCCTCCAAAGTGTGGATGTTAATGGCGGTTAATCCGGGTGGAGGCATGTCAGCTCGCTCCTTCTCCTCTGGGGTGTATATATGAATGTCGAGAGGGATGCAATACTTCTTCCGGAGGTTGGGAAGCGGAAATTTAGAGATAATGCTCTGAACTTTGTTCGCTCCATAATCAGACTGACCAGCCGCCTCCCTAGTAGCTCGCTCAGGTAGAGGGAAGCTCGCCAGGTGTCTTTCCACATAGTCCACCCAATCGAACTCATGCACAACGGCAATAGAAGTTTTGTACTCAGGGAGTTGGAGGCCAGGAAAGTTGATGGAGTGAAGATACTCCAGTGAAATCTCCTCCTCGTCATCCTCTAGCTCGCGCACAAGTTCGCTATTAGGGTTATACTAGAAAGTATGTTTTTACTTTATATAACTAAACTGAATCTTTGAGCTTTATCTGAAATAAATCTTTTATCATTGTGCTTTAGATAATATGAACGTTACTTATCTATTGCAATTCGTTCAAATATAATTGTACAAGTTACACTATACATAAATGTGGTGATCCCCAGATAACTCACAGCAAGATCACATTATCAGTGTCTTGTAACAAGTACTAAATTCACAACCTAGATGAGATTTGAACACCCCATTGGTAAACGGTTGATGTGTAGATCTCAGATTTGGCTTATCTTGACTAAGGGATTACACTAGTGCATGATGATGCATTGAAGAGGACCTACAGAGAGGTAATTCTTCCGTACTGATTTATGGGATGAAAAATTAGACCACAGTGGTCGTTTATTTCTAAACCTCTATCCGTTAAATAGGACTGTGTGTGATCTGTGCGTGACACTTTATTTTGTTATGGGTAGAGAGTCAATAAGACTCAATATTTTGCATTTTGGGTGACGCCATTGAGAACATGACAGTTGCTAAGATTTAATGCAGAGGAATGTGTGCTTGGAGAGTCTTGCATGATTAGTCCCCTTGGTGGGCTCTAAACATTGCCATACTAAACTTGCAAGTGGAATTTGTTTCCGATATGATGATAAAGAAGAGTTGTCCTTACTCCAAGGTTAAGATGTTAAATTAATTAAAACGTTCAGTAGCTTGATTAATTAACGGACAAGAGAATCTTAAACACGGGAAATAATGACAGGGAGTCATATGATTGTAATATGGGTTAAGATGGATAGTGCAACATTAATCCTATAGTGGAGTGAGATTAATGTTAATGGGATGAATGACATTGGGCTCAATGTTAGAATTTAAGGCCCATTAGGAGGTCCAATCTTAATTCTCCTAAAGGCCCCTCAAGTAGCCCAATTAAATGTCCATCATTAAACAAGTTGATTAAAATAAAAGAAATATTTTAGCCCAATTTTTTTTTTTTGAAAATAATGTATTAAAATTCATGAGTGTATTTTATGAAAAATAGATATGTATTTTGAATACAAGAATATCTAATAAAATCAAGATCTCATGGAATTAAATACAAAGCATATTTTTGAAATTATATGATGCAAATATCAAGAATTGAATATTTGATATTCAAGATTATCAAGATTAGAATATTTGATATTCATGATAATCAAGATTTGAAATATTAGATATTCAAGATCTTGTATTCTCATTATAAATATGAGATGATACAAGACTTTATCTTTATGATTATGAGTCTGTAATTTTCGAAAATTACAGTAGTGAGGGCAATAAAATTATTCTTTATCCTTGTGTTGAAATTATTCGTGTGGCCTCCCACCGGGTGTACGAATAAGGACAAGGGAATACTTGAGATGACTTTAAGGTAGATCAAGTTGATCGTGTGATCCAAAGCAAAGGGACTCCTAAAGCATCTCAAAAGGACGCATTTTGTCTCAAAAACTGCCTTTTCATCAAGAGGTATAATTCACTAAATCCCTTAGTTCCGCATGTGTAGGGTATTATGTGATTTTATATGTTCATATGTTTTGCATGCGAAGCCTATTGTTGGGTATACCATTATTTGATTTAATTATGTTTAAATCATGATATTAATTGTGTGCTTAAATTTGTATTTAGCGTAAAACCCGAATAGATCCGCGTTTAATTCCCCAACATTCGCTTGCAGGGTCAACAGACTCGGCGACCTCTTCATTATCCTCGGCAACCTCCTCATCACCCTCCCTGGCGAGATTCTCCTAGAGTTCGCGTACTTGCTTGCCTGATCCCTCACCAGAATTGGTGGCCCTCTCTCCAGATTTAGATCGGACCTTGCCGAGTAGCTCGCCAGATCTTTGGCGAGCTACTGAGCTCGCCTCGGAACTAGATTCGATCATGATAGGAGTCATTTGGGGAATCAGTTTGTTCTCAGTCATGGGTCTCTTTCCCGGGTTATGGTTCGAGGGGGTTCGACTTGAGGATTGGGACAACATATTGGTTGATGGGCGCGAAGTCTTAATTGGTTTAGTTCTTAAAATATTTAAAGTCGCCGGAGTTTAGGGTTCATGTGACCGAAAAACTCAAAAGTTCACCGGAATAAATGGTGTTTAACAGAAAATTAAGAAAAAAGAAGGAAAATGGAAATCTGCAGAAGAAAAAGTAAAAAAAAAAAGATGAGGATTCAATGTTACTACCTTAGAAGATCAAACAGAAATCCAACAACGCAAGGGTTTAATCGGCGGAAAACGCTTGGAATGCTATGGTTTGCTCTGGAAATTCAAAGGATCGAAAGTAAGGAATGAAATAGTAACCATATATTTATAGGAAAGAGACGAGGCGAAGTGTAGTTTCCAGAGAGTCTAGGGACCTGTGTGCAAAAATTTGAAAGTTTGACATGATGGGCGAGGGAATTGAGGCGTGGAAAGGTGTGCACGACGCCTCGAATTCCGCCCCACGTCAGCATTACCACCGCCATAGGTAGCTCGCCAAGACGCTCAACACTACACCAAAGAGAGTTCACCTACACTCGAGCTCTCGCCCACGGAGGCGAATCAGCTCGCCCACACATTAGAAATATCATGATGTGGACGAGCTGGGGGGCAAATGTTGATAGGCGAACTACTAATGAAGGATTACTAGAATAAATAATAAAGGCAGAGGAGTTCGTCAGGAGCTCGCCAGCATGGTCCAAGGTCACGTCATCAACGTTGACCAGCCAACACCATGAGTAGTAAAGAAGCTCGCCTAGACCTCGCCCAGATGTATGATGGCATGTCAACAGTTGACCAGTAGACCAAGACCAGGAGAGAGAGCTCGCAAGGGAGCTCGCCAGGAGCTTGCCCACCTCCAAGAGACAAGACCTGATCCTACTACCATCAACACATCTCGGAGCCACACAAGGCAAGGTAGCTCGCTGAGGAGCTCGCCCAGACCAAAGTGTAAAGGATAGCTACATAGGGAATCGTTAGTGATGTAGTAGGACATAGCAATGTAATAGAAGTATAGTGGTGAGTAAGGACATGTGTAAAGGACACTTGTCAGCACATAAGGCTATGTAAGCCATTTAAGCGCCACCTCAACATGCAAACCTATAAATAAGTCTCTTGTACCCATTTTCTCTCTCTAAGCTCATAATACGACACTTACTTTCTCTCACTACTCTCTTCACTCTCTCTCTATAACATATTATCAAGAACACAAAATCATTGGATTATTGTTTGGTGGAATTCTAGGATAATTATAACCACTAAAACTTCCAATTAGTAAATTCCATCAACAATCGTTGTCATAAATATTTAAGACAACGGGGAAAAACCGTTGTCAAAAGACTGGACCTACACAACGAGTCGATTAATAATGAGGAAAATATAACTATGACAACGGGGAATCCCCGTTGTCGTAGCCCTTTTCGGGCATAGTGTCTATTTTTTTCATGTTGTTAATATTCTGATATTCGAATTGTTTATATATCTTTTTATGTTTAATTTTTTGCAGGTTCGTATTAAGGTCATTGTATACGCGCTGTATACACCGTAAGTTATTTTACATCATAAGTTATTCACAATTCTTGCTTAATAGATATTCTCTAAAATAATATTATGTATGCATTGAGCATGTGTACATATTTTTTAATTACTTAATTTATTTGTCATAATATTGTGTACGCACTGTGCATATACATATTTTTTAATTACTTAATTTATTTGTTATATGTAAAAAAAGGTTAGTTTTTAGAATAAATGAATATCATGATATAAACAAATTATAATAATATAGAATGATTATTATTCATAAATTATTTTCAGATCTAATCATCTTTTGTTATTATCATTAGTGACTAAATCTTATTCTATTTTTTAGATAAAAAATAATATAAATCTTATAAAATATTATGGGTGACTTACATATAGGTTTAAAAAAATCACTATATTTACAAATAGGTGCTGTGCAGAAAAAAATGTGCTTCTGTGCAGAAAAAAAATGTGCTTCTGTGCAGAAAAAAAATGTGCTTCTGTGCAAATATTTTGAACCTATTTGTAAATATAGTGACTTTCTTGAACCTATATGTAAATCATCCAAATATTATCTCTTGATTTTATTTATTTAATCCTCTTTTATTATTATCATTGAAAGAGTGACTAAATCTTATGATATTATTTTTCTAATCATAACAAAATAAATCTTATATAATCATAACAAAATGATCTAATAAAATATTATGTGCTTAATCTTCTTTAAACATATGTATATAATGGAATAAAATAAATCTTTCTTGATTATCTTTAAATATAAAAAAGTTAAATCTTAAATATTTCTTAATTTTCTTCAAATATGACAAATTAAAATTTATAAATTTCTTATAATTTTAATTCTATATTTTATTTTTAATCTCAATCGTATATATTATATCTAAGTTCTTATAAATTTCAATTTATTTTCAATTTTATATCAACTCTTTAATGTATTGAATATTAACTTTTTCTTAATTTTAGTTTAATTAGTTTTTATTTAAACTTAATTTCATTATTATTTTCGTAAATTATTTGCACATCTAATCATATTTATTATTATTTATGTATCACATTATTTTTAATATGTTTAAGTCATTCGTAGATGAATATTATATGTGGATCTAATCATTACACTTACTAATGTGTATATTATTAAAAAATTGTATGATATTTTATGTTATTAGTATATGCAAATTATAATAACAAGGGATAATTATTTCAGATCTAATCATCTTATGTTATTATCAAGATCGACCAAATCTTTATACTATTTAAAAAAAAAATCTTTAATCATAACAAAATAAATCTTATGAAATATTTATAAGAGTGGTTAAATTTTATAATATTTTTAAAAAAAAAATTATAATAATAATGAAATAATCTTATAAAATGCTATGTTTTTTATTTTCTTTTAACATACTCATATAATAATAAAAAATTATAATTCAAATCATTCTTCATTATCTTTAAATATAATAAAATAAGTCTTTAATATATTCAAATCTTTCTATAAAATTTATAATTTTTTTAAATTTTGATCTCATTTCAATTCTATAAACATGATAAATTAGAAAAATTTTATTACAAAATATATTTCAATTCCAAATGATTACTATTTCTAAGATATTTTTTTTATTTGATTTATCGAATTAATTATAAATTTTATTTGTACAATATTTAATCAAATCAATACAAAAAAAATTAAGTAAATCAAATGAAAATCAATTATCTTATAATTGAGTGTTATATTTATTAAAAAATTAATTAAATTATAAAAGTTATATAATTTTTTCCCTTATACATTTAATTTTTTTCTTCGCGGGTATACATGCTAGTAACAAATATGTACATGGCAGTGGCAGGGACAGGGGTACTTCTTCCATTTTCATGTAATTATTATTAGGGTTCCACTATATACACCTCAAATTCCTTTAAACATACACCCAACTACTAAACATACACCCAACTACTAAAAATACAAAATTAGTCTAAAATACTAAATATACCCCACTTTTTTACTATTATATCCTTTATCATTTTTGACTAAGTTTTCTTCTCTCCCACGTTAATTCTCCACAACTGAAAAGAAAGAAAGTAGCGACACTTTGCTATGAGAATCGAAAATTTGTGTCGTCATTTTCTTTGTTGCAACCAAATAAAATTTTATAAGGATTTCACTCATGTTTTTTCTCCATCGCGGCGCTTCCACATTATCTCCACTCCTCCAGATCTCGCCGGAGCTCTTCTTCTCCTGTCCTAAAACCACTGTTTTTGGCCATCGATTTCGTCCTCCTCTAAAATTTGGATTTGTGTCTTCGTCTTTCCCATTTTTGACAAAACATATTATGCTTCAGAGATTTACTTATATTGAACTGATTTCAATGGATGTTTAGTCTCTAAAACTCTATTCCACTCTCTCAAAGTGGATAAGCTTTCTAGAAATGTCTGTTATGGAGTCGAGATCTAGACCCAATATGTTCTCATCCAAATTTTTTGTGATTCATGGCATTTTTAAATTTTTTGATTTGGATGAGTTATTCTCTTCATTAAGTAGATTTTAATCTTTTTACTTTTCAATCTCTTCTACGAATTGTTTATATTTTATTAAAAATAATATTTTTGGGGATAAGGAAGGGTTTATAAAATTTCATTTACATAAATTCTTATTTTATATATATAAAGATATTTTAATTATTTTAAGTGTGTCTATTTTTGTCTATAAATTTTTAGGGTATATTTAGTGCTTATTTGCAAACTCAACATAAAAAGTAAAAATGTTTATTTTTTAAAAAGAAGCACTTAGTGCATGTTTGCAATCTCTAGTAGAATTGAAAAAGTGCTATTAAATAATTTTAGTAGCAAAATGAAAAATAAAGAGTGCTTTAAATTTAAGTGGTTTTAAAAAATGATTAAGAAAAATGTGTTTGCAGAAGTGCTTCTAAAAAGAGTTTTGAGTATTATTTTTATTGGGGAATGTGTAGAAGTGCTTAACTAAAAGTTAAAAGCTAAAAATTATTGTTTGACCAAAAGTAATAATAAACACTTAAAATAGTTGTTGAAAACATATTTTAAGTGCTTCTTTTTAAAAAATAAGCACTTTTTCCTTTTTATGTTGAGTTTGCAAACATGCACTTAAAATATATTTTCAACAACTATTTTAAGTGCTTATTATTACTTTTGGTCAAGCAACAATTTTTAGCTTTTGTGCATGTTTGCAATCTCTAGTAGAATTGAAAAAGTGATATTAAGTAATTTTAGTAGCAAAATAAAAAATAAGGAATGTTTTAAACTTAAGTGGTTTTGAAAAATGATTAAGAAAAATGTGTTTGCAAAACAAGTGCTTCTAAAAAGAGTATTGAATATTATTTTATTGGGGAATGTGTAGAAGTGCTTAACTAAAAGTTAAAAGCTAAAAATTTTTGCTTGAGCAAAAGTAATAATAAGCACTTAAAATAGTTATTGAAAACATGTTTTAAGTGCTTCTTCTTAAAAAATAAGCACTTTTACTTTTTATGTTGAGTTTGCAAACAAGCACTTTAACTTCTAGTTAAACACTTCTACACATTCCCCAATAAAATAATACTCAATACTCTTCTTAGAAACACTTCTTTTGCAAACATATTTTTCTTAATCATTTTTCAAAACAACTTAAGTTTAAAACACTCTTTATTTTTCATTTTGCTACTAAAATTACTTAATATCATTTTTTTAATTCTACTAAAGATTGCAAACATGCACTTAGAGTAATTTTGGCTATGTATAGTGGCTCCCTTATTATTATTTATTATTATTTTAATATAATTTAACCGATGGCATCATTACTATGTCCTTGTTTGCAAACTCAACATAAAAAGTAAAAGTGCTTATTTTTTAAAAATAAACACTTAAAATATGTTTTCAACAACTATTTTAAGTGCTTATTATTATTTTTGCTCAAGCAATAATTTTTAGCTTTTAACTTCTAGTTAAACACTTCTACACATTCCCCAATAAAATAATACTCAATATTCTTTTTAGAAGTACTTCTTTTGCAAACACATTTTTCTTAATCATTTTTCACAACAGCTTAAGTTTAAAACACTCCTTATTTTTTATTTTGCTACTAAAATTATTTAATATCACTTTTTTAATTCTACTAGAGATTACAAACATGCACTATCTCCAGCAGTAACTTGTATCATGATTTTTAAATAAATAACGAATTTAATTTAAAATAAATACATGGCAGGGGCAGGGGCAGGGGCACTTCTACCATTTTCATGTACTCCTTCTGTCCCATAATTGTTTTCACACTTTCCTTTTTCGTCCGTCCCACAATTGTTTTCACACCCTATAAATGGAAACTATTACTTTAATTTTATCCTCATAATTTAACTATTTTCATTATTTTAATAATATAAATTTACACAACACTCCACTTTTCTTAAAAATTGGCACAGAAAAGATTAGTAATTTATTTTTTTCATGTAATTTAACCAGTGGCATACTGGCATCATTATTATTTCCAGCAGTTTCGTGCACTCGACAATTTCCAGTGTCAAAAAGTTTTCTAGGGGTTTGGGTCCTGTTTTTACAGCAATCGCTTTTATTCTCTCTATCGATTTTCTTCCTCTCTCTCTATCATTTCCAATCGTCGCTTGGAGCAATTCACTTGTTTATCTCTCTACAGACTTCAATTTTTGCTCTGCAGATCTGTTCTCTGGTCGAGGTCAATCTTCACTTCCTTGTCTCCTTTCATATGCGTACATGGAGCACATATGTATGTGCATACTTGTTTGTATGTTGTGCGAGCGTGTGGTGGACTTGGAACAATAATTGCTAATTTTAGGGTTTAGTTTTCGGGATTCTTCCTTAGTGCTGTTCTCGTTTTATGGTTCTGCTATTTTAATTTTTTCGAGGGTTAGTGGCAATTAGAGTTAACACGTTCCGTTTCTCTTTTTCCATCTTGTGTTTCCTGCTGTGCAGAAGAACTTCTTGTGGTTCTTGTGGGTGAGTTGATTGGCCTCACTCTCCTGCATGTAGTGATTTGAATTCGATAGCAGCAATTGCCTAGGCAATCTGTTTCTTGTCATAGCTGCCTTTTAGTTAAATCCTGTGCTGTGACTCAGTTTTTTATAATCATATCTAGGTGTTGTGCTCTTGAATTTCGTTGCAGTATATTTTATGACTGGTTTGTTAATATCCTTCTCCTTTCAGGTGTTATAAATAACGAGGGTGTTTCCCAAGTCCTTTGAAGAGCTTTCTGACTTAAAGGGAAAACTAAATCTGCCGCTTGTGGAGGAGAAGTTCTCTTCATGACATTTTGAAAATTTCATTATGTCAGGGTTGCTCAATGTACTATCCCTTCTGTTGCACATATTATTCTTGATTTCTTGTCTTCAATTAACACATAGCATTGAAGAACTGTAATTTCTTTTCTAGATCCTTTTCTTGATATAATTTCATTGATGGATCATAGAATAAATTGGTATAAGATTGACACTTGACTGAGATAACTCATTGTTCTATGATAGTATGATTATTGATTTAAAATTTCTTTTTCGGTTGGTTATTTTGTTAGGTAACTATATAATTGCAATATCATGTGTCTACGTACATGTGAAGCGGTAGCCAAAACTTTTGTTTATCTGCTAATTATCATATGAAGCGGTAGCCAAAACTTTTGTTTATCTGGTAATTTCCAAGAGCTTACAACTTTTTTAATTGGGTGTATTTTGGCAGCAATTGGATATAGAAAATGTATAAAAAGGATGCTGTCCGTTTGGATATATTTGAAAAATGGTGATTAGAGTCATCTTCTTGGAAACTTGACCCTGTAGACTAGCTTATGAAACTAATGTCTCTTTTTACGGATGAGCATGCAAAAATGTGTATTTTCTTCATGCTCAACGCGGAATTATTTTTAATCTTCTTGAACTGTTTACTTTTGATCTGTTAACTGTTTCTCTTCATGGCTTGCCTAAAAATGATCATATATGTGCTAGTTGCCTTTTGGCAAGGCCTTAAATGGCCTCTGCAGGACTCATAGGTACATTTGTCCTTGTAACTAGGTTGTGGCCCTATGATTTATCCATATGCAACATGTTGCCCAACACTCACTAATTGCCCAAATTAGTTTCTGTTTGGGAAGTTGTCCAAGAGCAGGTTTTCTTAGGAACTTGCGTTTTCTCGCCTTATGCATTAGAAAAGCTTCTATCCTAGGGCAGCGATAGTGTTCTGGAGAGTGGAGTTAATTTTTATTTATTAATCATGAGGCCACATAGTAAGGCATTTTCCTAGTCTCCTATTCCATTTTCAGTCTTTGATAAGTCTTTCATAAAGATGTTGTGATACTAATGGATGGAGGTTACGGTGTGGGTTTGCACAAGTGGGATGCTCTCTGGGTCGAATATCGATCTCAGCTTGGGGGTAAATGATGACATCAATCTAGAGTCTTATGTTGATACCTGATGATTCCTGATTGCATATAAAATCATGCTGAAAATAGTCCAAATACAAGTTCTATCTCCACATCCGAGCCCTTTGGTAGACGTGAATATGAGTCTTCTATACAAGTTCACGAGAGGCCTCTAATATTAAATTCAAGTGTTTTATTGCAGTAAAAAAAATAAAGAGTGTACTAGATGATTTCTGTTTTGTGTGCACCTTGCTGTTTCCTTCGTAAGATGTTCACCACTTCATAATAGCTTCATTTCAGCTTAATCATCATTTGCCATAAGATATTGAAAAATCCCTTAAGGGGGAGTGCGCAGAAGTGTAGTTTTGTAACATTGAAGTCCCGACTCTGTTAGACAGGGTGTATATAGGTAAATCCCTTAAGGTATGAAGTCTTAATTAGGAGAAAACTGCACGAACATTCTTTCTTCTGATAATGGACTTAAAGTTTTAGTGTTGAGTAATTATTATTTTTGTATTCATATACAATCAGTACAACTTTGAATTTATTGTAGTACTTATATTCTCCATTAATTTTCACAGTTTTGTGCTTATTAGTTCCTATATTCAAACGTAAGCTGAAGATAATGATAATGTAGTGTTTTTGAACAGTTTTCCTTCTGGAGATGTTGAATATTATTCACCAGCTGTGTTCCCCATCATGATAGTATTTATGTTGTATTTAAGCAGTGGCAGTCATCTGCCTGAATCATATAACAAACTTGATATAGATGATTGGTTGACCTGTACATGAACTCATATATGTATCTGTTAATTCATTCACAAACTCACTGCAGTCACTGAACGGATCTTCTTCGAGTCTTCCTGACAACACAGGGCGCTCCTTTTCTTCATCTTTTCCTGCTCAATCTGGTGCTGGTTCTCCAGTTTTTCATCACACAGGTAAGTTGTTTTTTGTTATAATCAGAGCTAGTTTCTTGTCTAAATACCTGTTATATAATGCTTCATGGCTCATGCTTGATTTTGCAGGAAATATTCAGGGACTGCATAATCTTCACGGGAACTTCAATGTTCCAAACATGCCAGGTGGACTTGGATCAAGAAGTTCAGCAATTAATAACATTGCGTCTAGTGGGATGCAGCAAGCTGCTGGCGACCTTTCTACTGGACGTTTTGCATCAAATAACCTTCCAGTTGGTCTTTCACAGGTGGGATTTTCATCTCTAATAATGCATTTGAGATGCCTATACAATATATAGACCTTAGGGATACATTTGGAATTCTGATGAAATTCATCTTGTATATATGAAAGAAAATTGGAGTTTCTTTTGTGTGTTGAATATTTCTACGAGGTGTACCTGTTATGTGGTGATGCTTTGGGTCATAGTCATTACTTATGCTCAACTGCTATTGTTGTATTATGTGATTTTTTTATTTTGATATGCAGATATCTCACAGCAATGCGCATGTCCATTCAGGGATGGCAAGTAGAGGTGGTATGAGTGTCATTGGTAATCAAGGATACAATAGTAACACTAACGGAGTTGGTGGTTCAATCCCTGGGATTCTCCCAACATCTGCCGCAATTGGTAATCGGACATCTGTTCCAGGTTTAGGTGTGTCTCCTGTTCTAAGAAATGCCGGGCCACGCATTACAAGCCCAATGGGTAGCATCGTTGGTGGGGGGAACATTGGCAGGAACATTAGCTCAGGTGGAGGGCTATCTGTGCCTGGGATGGCTTCCCGCCTAAATTTAACTGCCAATAGTGGTTCAGGAAATGTAAATGTGCAAGGGCAGAATAGGCTGATGGGTGGTATGCTTCAACAAGGTAATGAACCTTGCAATGGTAGTTCTCTGCTGCTAACAAGTGGTTACAGCAATTGCTTTCAACTGTAACTGTTACTTAGTTATTATTAATAATTTTTCTTCAGTTGGCCATTAGTAATGCTAAAATACGTCTAATTATGCATGTGTGTGTCTGTGTATGTATATATATATTTTATATTTTCGTCCATTCTCTTATAGATTTTGAATGCTTGCAATAATGTATCTGATTTTGAGTTTGTGACAATATGAAACTTATCCATAACTAGTGGCCATGTATCATCTGGAATTCTGGATGATACATGTCCTAATTTACGCTAGCTTTTAACCATGCTGGCACATTTACGTGCGTATTGAAAGTGAGTTATACTCTGGCCCTGAAAAAAAATGGGAGGAATGTACTTTGTTTGGAATTAGGATGGAGCATATCATCTCGTATAAAAAATTGAAAATTGAGCAGTTTCTTGTAGCAGTAATAATGTACTGATCGTACCCACTACCCAGCCATTCTTGGTCTACCTTTGTTCTCTTATAATAGCATATTAACAATGAATTTCTTTAATTCTGCTAATGGCTGTTCTTTATTATTCCTGTTTCTGCATTAATATATCAACATACCTAATTTTAATCTCTCAGTTTGCTTTCTGGATTTCGTTTGTATGCTTTAATTTTTAAGATTGGTTCCGTTCTTTTGCATGTAATTGCTAGCTTTGGTTTCCTAGATATTGAATGAGATAGTTCTGTTCCCACTTGTTCTCTCGATCACATGAAAGAAAAACTTTGCTGTCATTGAAATTACATTTTGAACCTTGGGTTATTGAAATATATACTAGCTCATGTATATAGCATTTCTTCTTTATCCTGAGTCAACCATGGAGAAATATGATTTGTGTGTGCAATTAGTTTTGAGTGAGTAAAGTGAAGTTATGCAGAATTTACTGTTGATATCTTCTGTTTATAATAGGGGTTCTCTGGTTCATAAATGATAGTGTTGGATTTTTATTTGCACAAGTCTGCTGTGGACCAATCTCACTCAGTAATCAATTCTGCCCCACATATATATGTTTCTTGCCAACAGAAATTAAGATATACTTGTTCCTGATGTGATTACAGATGTTATATCTCTATTATCTTTACAATTTACATTTATTACGGTTTGTCATCTAATTACTCTTGAGACTGAGATGATTGATATACTGCTTATTATTCTGCTTGTTTGAGGGTTGTAGTTCTGAAATGATAGGGAGTTTCTGTTGTTCAGCTTCTCCTCAGGTATTATCAATGTTAGGCAGCTCCTACCCTGGTGCTGGTGGCCCTTTTTCTCAAAACCATGTTCAAAATGTGAATAACCTTACTAGTATGGGCATGCTTAATGACATGAATTCCAATGATGGTGCTGCTTTTGATATAAATGATTTCCCTTCGCTGACTAGCCGTCCCAATTCTTCTGGAGGCCCTCAAGGACAGCTAGGTAACTAATGATTCTGGTCTCTTTTCTAAAAAAACTTCTCTGCAGGTGCTTCTGTTTCTGCTGAGAGAAGCATAACATTATGAATTGTTGCAGGTTCATTGAGAAAACAAGGTCTTAGCCCTATTGTTCAACAAAATCAAGAGTTCAGTATTCAGAATGAGGATTTTCCAGCCTTACCTGGATTTAAAGGTGCGAATTGTATTCTATGTCTAATGGTATTAATTTTATTTATATATAATCTGATTATTTGACCTTTTCATTTCTGGTATCAGAACAGCTAGCATATCAAAGATCTAAAAAAATGATGAATATCCTTCAATGTGCTATTACTTATCATTCTCTTTAACTGTACACTATTGCTTTGACAAAACTGGTATTGGAGGAGAGTTTTCTGGAGAGTAAGGCGAGGAGTGTGTTTCAAATTGAAACAAATGTCATATTTTGTTACAGGCAAGTGCACACAGACACAGGAAATACCACTCAAAGAAATCTGAAATTGCAAAAAAGGAACAGAAGGAACTCCACGAGAATTCCCGTCCCAAGTCGAAGCAGTTCAGTATTAATCATCCATAGATGACCTAACTAAGAAACACAAAGCAAATATAAATAGACTCCCCAAACTAAATCCAACTTAAGCGCTAAGCAATGAAGTCCACTCACAATTTATTTAAGAACTTAAATAAAAGGCCCAACTATATTAATACTAATAAGACAATAATATGAAGTGTATCATATTTGCTAAGCTCTATAAATAGCCATGAAATGTCTTCTAGTAGTTTTACTAGAACACAATGTTGTAAAAGGTATTAGGCACGAGGGGGGACTTGGTTGTAGCGCCTAGACTCGGCCTAAGATAGAAGGGGCCAATTTGAAAAAAAAAAAAAAAGTGGAGGTGGTTAATGAAGCCCAACACCAAAGCAGGGTTTTTGACGACACTGCTGGAACCAACAGCATTGTTGATATAATATATTATGGCATTAGTATTATACATGCTTGCTTTGCAATTTCCTTGACTTACCTTCATTGTTTGATCATAATGGTATTTTGTGTTTCCATATCGACATCATATTGCATTAATTTGTTGAATTTGATAATATTGGATTCATTTTTGTATATTTGATATATTGTGGTGCAGCTGTGTTTTTTTTTTATTTTTATTAATTGTTCTCACAACTTGGTGAGGAAGAATCTTGACTCTGCAATTGATTCTTATTTGTGCTTTGTTGGTCATGTGCCACCATTTGTAGTCTTGCTTAAGAGAATTCATATATTAAATCGCATTTTTCTGGTCCTTTATCATTAAAATTTACAACAGGTAACTCCTTTTGCAGGTGGCAATGCTGATTACACAATGGACATGCACCAGAAAGAACAAATGCATGATAGTTCTGTTTCTATGATGCAGCCTCAACATTTTTCTGTAAGGGATTTATTCTTGAAATATGAGGCATACATAATTTTTCTGATTCTTTGATCTTTCTCAGTCATCCTGATTTCGAACATGCAGATGGGACGGTCAGCTAGTTTCAATTTGGGTGCGACATTCTCATCTCATCGGCAACAGCAGCAACAGCAACATAATCCATCAGCAAGTGGCAGTGCTGGGCATTTTTCAAATATGAATAACCAAGATCTACTCCATGTACATGGCTCAGAGTTGTTTCCATCGTCACATTCAAATTACCATTCACAGGTGCTGGGACACAATACATACTTCTCAATAATATTGTTATCATTGTATATAGAAGGTGAATATAACTTTCCTAATAAAATATAAGAGGCAACTGTAATGTATTCAACCCAAATAATAATCTTTCATTATTATCCTTTGTTTCTCTCATGTATTATCTGTCATCCTGTGCTTGATCACCAATTATGTTGTATCTCCAGTTCCTTTTATCTTTATTCAAGGATATGAAAAAATTTCACTCTATGAGAGAGCTAATAATAAAACTTGGAATATCTCCCAGCTAATTGTGCTTCCTTATACCTAATAGTGATGAACTTAAACTGAAAGTTTCATGTGCCCATTCTTCTACACTGAAGCAAATTAATTAATCTTTTAGTTAAGCAGATCCTGTAGTATGATATGGCCTTAATATAAAGTTCTTATGGTATGATCTTATGTCTAATGTTTGTTATTATACCTTAAAACTGAAGTTATTATGGTATTATCTTATGTCTAATGTTTCTTATTACTTGTTTTCTTTTATATGATTCAGAGCAGTGGACCCCCAGGGATAGGACTGCGACCTCTGAACAGCCCAAGTTCAGTATCTGGTATAGGGTCGTATGAGCAGGTTTTACAACAGTATCAGCAGCATCAGAATCAATCACAATTCCGCCTCCAACCAATATCTCCGGTTGGTCAACCCTTTAGGGATCAAGGAGTGAAGCCCATTCAGGCTGCTTCTGACCAATTTGGTTTGCGTGGTTTGTTAAGTGTGATAAGAATGAGTGATCCTGATTTGACATCTCTTGCACTTGGAATTGACCTAACTACCCTAGGATTGAATTTAAATTCTACTGAAAATCTCCACAAAATGTTTGGTTCCCCGTGGTCAGATGAGCCTGCCAAGGGTGATCCAGAGTTCACTGTGCCACAATGTTATCATGCTAAAAATCCGCCACCTCTGAGCGTGAGCCTTTCATTGTCTTAATTGTAGTCTGCTTTAGATTTTTTGCCAATTTCATTTTTCCTGAAATGTGTTCTCTTGGCTGCAGCAAGCATACTTCTCAAAGTTCCAATTAGACACACTGTTTTATATTTTCTACAGGTGAGCCTTGTGTTGAAAATCAGTTATTATTTCCAGTTTTGTTTCTGTAAATATTACTTAATATCTTGTTGATTTATGCAGTATGCCAAAGGATGAAGCCCAATTATATGCAGCAAATGAATTGTACGTTTTTTCCACCACTATTATGCATAGATTTTAGTGTTCCTGTCACATCTTTTTGTTTTTCTGGTGTCAAATTTTGATACTCAATTTAAGCACAATTGTTACACATCATGATGATATCTTCGTGATGCCATCAGATATAATAGAGGTTGGTTCTATCACAAGGAGCAAAGGGCATGGTTTATGAGAGTTACTAACATGGAGCCTCTTGTAAAGACGAGCACTTATGAGAGAGGTTCCTACATCTCTTTCGATCCAAATACATGGGAGACAATTCGCAAGGTTTGTTGTCTTCTCAGCCAGTCTTCCATTTATACAACTTATACTTGAAAAAAGGATATTGAACTGGGTTTATACCTTATGCAGGACAGTTTTGTTCTCCATTACGAGTTGTTGGAAAAAAGACCGGCTTTGCCTCAACACTGACAAACATGCTCGCTGTAAATCTTCAGGTTCATCTTGTTTTTTAGATTAGAAGTAAAGATGCTTTTTAATTTATCTCCTGTTTGGCCATTGTAAGCAATCATTGCAGCAATGTCGTCATTTGTTGCTAGCTGTTGTAATCTCTCCCTGTATCGGTTGCATTGCATTTTCTACCTTTGTATCATCTAGAGAATATATTGCCTGCATTTTCATTTTATCTCTGGATCCGTTCTCTTATTCCCTATTAATCTTAATATTCAACTTCCTATGCTGATGTTGTCACTCTTCTAAGGGTGAAATATTGGAAGGTTGGGAAAGAAGAAAATAGAAGTGAAGTTTATGATTCTTGAATCTTTATCCAAATATTGGCATGTGTTGAGGTTCTGCACTTGTGATTTCATTTATTATTTTTTTGAGAGCTGGCAGATTACTGCTGCACAATTGCACATTCAACGTTGTGACCCTACTTCTGGAGGGAGCTGTTCTACTAAATGATCTACCTTCCTATATCCCTCCTATTTCATTCCACAGGATTATGTACACCTTGTGCACAATATTAGTTTTTAAATCAATGATATTAGGTTTATTTTTTAACAAACAATAGTACTTGTGGTTTAAGTTGCACAAGGTGCGCATAATATTTAGCCCTATAATTACATATAATGCGGTCATTTCTTTTAGTGAGACGGAATAGAATCTCTCGCAATGATCACATTGTATAATGCTCTTGTGCATATAATATTTAGCCCTATAATTAGATACAGTGCGGTCTTTTCTTTTAGTGAGACGGAATAGAATCTCACAATGATCAAGTTGTATAATGCCAAGTTTGTGTCGTAAAAATCGATTTCTTTGGGGAAATCCAGGGATTTTATTTATTCATGTAAACCATTTTGATTCATTAATGCTGCACTGAAATTTGTAACAAAAAGGGGCAGTTTTTTAGGAGTTTTATATATGAGTGTATGTATTTTCCAAAAAATATGTCCAGATGAAGAATTGTGTTGCAGTTTTTGTGCTGAGTAATGAAGTTTGATGGGTTTACGAAGTTCATCTATGAGTCGACTATCTTCTTTTCATGTTAAATCAGAGAAGTGGGGATCTTCTTCGATTAATTTGGTCATTTTGTGTGTGGATTTGAGATTTAGAGTGGACATGATTTGAGTATTTGAAACGTGATTTTGTTTTTGATGAATGTAAATTGAGCCTTGCCCTCAAAACTCAAAAGAAGTGTTGTGACATTTGAATTTTCCCTCCAAATCCAAGTAGCTGATACGGCTGGTGACAGGGCAGTGATGTGGCATAGCTTGTCGTGTTGGCTTCATCCGCGTAAGGAACACGTGTCTTTCATGCTGATTTTGAATTTTACTCGAGAAAGAACCAATACTTGTACCAAAATAACAAAATTTATAAAGAAAAATAAAGGAGAGACCAAAATTGCATTAAATAAAGGATTATTTGTGGTATGAACTGTGGTTTCCATATTTTTCAATCAGAAAAAAATTATTATTATTGAGAAAAGAATGAAGTACGAAGGGTACTCCATATTTCACACTATTTGTGGTATTAACTCTGGTTTCCATTTTAATTGTTTTTACTGTTTTTCTTTATTTCTGCGTCCTTGAATTTCGAACTAACCATTGCAGGAGGGTGAGGGATGACACATGGAAATGTAAGTATTTGATTTTTGTTGATAAGTGAAATTATTAGCCAATCGAATGACACAAATTCTTTTAAATAAATTACCAATTTGAATGTATTATTTATATGTTTTGAATGCTTAAATCAAGTTAAATCCTAAAGTCACACATAAATAAGTGACAATTTAACATAAGTCATCTTGTCACATCAAAGTAATCAGTCAAAATTAAGTGGTTGAGGCCTAACAAATAGATCAAACTCAGCAAGGAAATCATGAAACCCAATGAAATCAATCATGCTGACCAATCAAAGATGACTGATTAAGACCCCTTAGGACTATCATTCCCATAATCATCTGTTTTCGTCTAGCATGGAGGAAATATTTAGGTCAGGAAGAATTTAGAATTTTATTTTAGGAGGGCAATAAATCCTTTAAATTCATATCTGATTAAGATTGATTATGTCTTTTTATACATTTTTTTTTACGATTTTAGATCGAGAATTGCCAGCGGCTCAGTGGTGCATCATTTTATCAGAAATGGAGGGGAATGGAACGAAGAGATGATTGAGCAAGCTTTTCTGCCCCTCGAGAAGGAAGCGATTCTAAGAACACCTTTGTTAGGAAGGGAACGAGAGGATAGTAAGTTCTGGTACCTTGATAATAGGGGTGTGTACACAGTCAAAACAGGGTACAAAGTAGCACTGATATGCGAGACTTGCCCGGAGGTTTATGAGTCATCCGAAGGAAAGGAAAAAAATCAGAATTGGTGGAACAAGATTTGTGGATTGAACATCCCGCCTAAGGTACGAATTTTTATATGGAGAATGTGGTTTGATACATTACCTTGTGAAGGGAATCTATGGAGGCATCACGTACCAATAACACCAGAGTGTTTCCTCTGTGGTGACAGAGAGGCGAATACGACGCATGTCATCTTTTTTTTACCCGTATGCTAAGATTGTGTGGAAAGAGGTTAAAATGTGGGAGGACATTAAAAAGCTTAAACGGGGCAATACCAAGGATGTACTGGAAGCAATTGTTTACATGCGAAAGGAACTATCAAATGAAGAGATCGAAATAATTGCATGGGGAATCTGGAAAAAAATGTGTAAAAGGAAATTTGAAGACAGTGAAAAGACAGACGACAAGGGAAGACAACATACATTCCGAATTGGATGAGCCTTATCATTTTTGCAGGAATATCATAATTTTGCGGGTAGGCTGCAAATCTAGTATGCAAACCAAAAGGGGCAACCTCCACCACAAGAATGGGAATCTCACGATGCAGAAGTAAAAATGTTGGTTGATGCAGCTTACAGGGAGGATAACCGGGAATTGGCGGTCGGATATGCTATAGTTGATAGAAATACGGTGCTACTTGGGGTAGGGGGACAACGAATCCCATTTCCTGGATCGGTTCTAGGAGCGGAACTTATGGCTATTCGACTAGGTATGGAAAAGGGAGGGGCCTTGGAGAACAATTTGATGATCATTCTCTCTGATTCACTCCAAGCAATGCAACTCATTAATGGTACTGAGAGAGTATTCACACCGGAGATGTTCATTTCGGAGGATATCAATACGTTAAGGGTGGAGAAGAATGGGATGCAAATAGGGTATAATCCAAGGACCAAGAACATTATGGCGTACGAAATGGCGAAGATAGCAGTTTACTCTCCGAATCCTCGAGACTGGACCGGAGTAGAGATTCCTTAGTGGATCAGGAATATAACTAATAGTGAATAGTTTTCCATCCATATGGATAGAGAAATTCTGATGTGGTTTCAAAAAACAAAAACTAATAAAAGTAAGAAATGGTCTTGGGTTCTATCTACTTTCAACAAGAATCAAAATATCTATCTATCACCTTTGATAAGATGAGCAAGTGTTGGAGGTGTGTGCATTGGAGTATTTCAATTATGGGTTCATCTAACAACTTATCAATCCTAGCATGCATAAGTATTACTTAAGGAATTAATCAAGCCAATTGACTCTATCAAATGCTTAGTTCTCACTAGAACACTTAATACTCTACTTGAGATGTTCTTAGCTCCTAAGCAATTCTCATTGACATAGAAACAATAACACAAACACTTGGTGTGCACAATTATCAATCATGAACTTCAATGAATTAACTCAATTATCATATGTTGCTAACTCAATTAGACTCAAAACATCCAAATACTTACACCAAAAGTTCAATCAATTATCAAGATAGAGAATTAATACATCAAGCTAACTCATGCATGCATGGGATTAACAAGCTATTAAACTACACCATAATCTCCATACACCAATGCAACAAAGGTATTAGCCCATGGCTAATTGGCAATTACAAACTACAATTAAGCTAATAACATTCATGATTAACATTAAAGTAAGGGAATTACAATGAAACTTACCAATTGTAGATGAAATGAAAATACACTCCACAAACCTTGAATAGCTATCTTATAATCCGAAACTCAAATTGACAAATTTTACCGTACAAACGTAGCTAACGATGTGTAGAAGATAATGCAATGAACAGATTGAAATTTGAACGGTTGGATCAAAAGTAATCAAAGAAATAAGAATGTAAATCAAAAGGTAACCTACTTGGTAACTTCCCTAATCTCTCTCTAATCTAAGAACTAATGAAATTGATGATAACTCTTTCCAAAATCTGATCCATGTGGTATATATAGTGCTCCAAACATTAAGACTCATTTGCCCTTCATTAAATGCACGAAAAGACAAATTTGCCCTCAACTTTGCCAAAATCCAGGATCACGCTTGGACACCTTCACATGGACGCTCGAGCAGCCTTGCTCGAGTGCTCTTCTTCTTTACCTCGAGCGTGACCCTTTGTCATGGGTAGGGAGATTATGCTCAAGCTAGTGTACACTGGCGCTCGATCAGAGCTTCACCTCTGACTTCCATTTTTGACTTTTTCTGTTTCGATCCAATGGCTCGTCCAAGCTTCCTAGGGTCTTCCTCTGATCATATAAGCCTCCCTAAATGCTCGGATCACGCCATTTTGTCTTCCTAATCGAAATTTTCTCAATTTTGCCCAATTTAATCTATATAAACTACTTCCTTGCACAAAAGGGTGAATAACACAATATATAGCATATTAGGGTCAATAATGCATACAAATCACTCAATATCATTCTAGAATATACCAAATATGATGCAACTGTTACCCTAATCACACCCCCAAACTAGATCGTTGCACGATCTCGGACAATGAAACGATAAGATAAGGGGAATAATTGTATCAATGAACAACTAATACACAATCAAATGCCACATATACACCACCTAACATCATGCCAATCTATAAATGTAGTATCATCTAATCAACAATCTACACAAACTCAATGCACACATGATCAAGTCAATGAGTCAAGATCCTCACAACGAAGTGTATAACTCATCTCTCAAGTGTATTAGGTTCACTCTATCATTACACAAAGTACATCCACTACCATAGGCTAGACAAGAGTCTCAAATTCTCCACCACTTAATCGACAACTCGTTCACAAATCAATGAGGACTTTCATAGGATGTAATGTTGGCTCTTTGATAAGGTAGAGAAATTTATGATAAAAGTGACTACATGATTAGTAAAGCATTAGAAGGAACATATAAGATCATTCACATTCTTCTTGCCATAAGCACTTGCTTTTTCATGCAATTATCACATTCATCACTCTTTCTCAAGCATATTTCTTCCCTTTTTCTAAACTTGTGATCATACTCACAACACAAGATTCAACCTTTCATAATTTGCTTTGCACATGCACTTTTCAATTCCATGCTACTTGAATATTATTCCACTTTTAGCAACCATTTCTTCATCACCTCACCACCTTCCTTTCTTCTTTTCACTCTACTAATCATAGGAACAAGAGAGTTAAAAAAGGAAGAAAGTATGGCTTCAACTATGGTTAGCCAAAGGAAAGGCTTAAAGGCACAAAATGGTAAACAATAGAAATGATGTCATTGGAAGGCATTTTGGCAAAGTAGCTAAAAAAGATCAAAGATAGCCTCATATCATGCTTTGTGAACTAATCATCATGTGTGACCTCAAACAAGACTCAAGCCAAGTTCTAGAGTGAAAATGCACAATGTGGATCTCACATCAATGAAATATCATCTATTTTAGAGTGAAAGTGGGAAACTAAGCTCAAAACTCGCGGGTCAATGTGATCATGACTCATATCATATCAAACATGTACATTTTTGTCCATGTAAAAAGCATCAAAGACTCAACTACACAATAGATAAAATATGAATTAAGCAATATATACACTACATCTAACTATGCACTAACTAGATCATCAAAACAATCATAAGCCTATCTCATTGCATTCACTTTGCTAAGTGGCAACTATCAACATCACAAAATATAGGTAAAAATTGAATCATCAATCAAAATAGCAAACAAATCTAAATATCCATCATAGCAAAACACCATAAGAATCTAAACCAATTACAAAATATCAATCCCCAAAAATCAAATCATCAAATTAACAAATCTCAAATAAAACTACTCAAACTAGGAATGGAAGCAAGTAGGGATAGAGGATGTTACCCTTCCATGATGAAGTTAGTACCTAGGTGTTCACTTCACGGTGGAGGGTAGTTAGGCCTTTTGATATGTCTCTCATCGATGTGCCATGTGTTGGGACAATCTGAGTATTTTGATTAGATCCCAAAACCCCTGATGAACTTACCTAAGTACAGTTGTTCAGGATTGTCTAGTTCAGGATAGTTAGGTTAGGAATTCAGTTCAGGAGGAACGTGCTGAAAACTGAAGAATATTGGAGTCTACCCAATTTACTGAAGTTTTAAGTGCAATCCATCCTGAAGAAGTCAGAGTCAGTCTTGTTGAAGATTGCCTGAACTGAAGCTAAAGAACGAAGCCTGATGATCCGTCCTGAAGATAATTCGGAAGTACCATTGGCTGATGTTTCTACTGAGTACACTAAGCATACTCAGGACAGAACTTAGTCAGTGAAGAGTAAGTATAACCTATCAGGCTGTGCTGAATGCACATAAGACCTGACTTAGGTCTTGGTTCAGTTTACCTGAATCATGTAAGTCCAAAGCAAAAAAGGTTACACATACTGGGCTGAATAACCTATCAGGCTGTGCTGAATGCACATAAGACCTGACTTGGGCATTGGTTCAGTTTACCCGAATCATGTAACTCCAAAGCAAAAAGGTTATTTATGCTATGGGACAAAGAGACAAAGAGAATGTCAGTAAGGCTCCGATAAAGACAAACATTCAGGCTGAGTTATTAACAAGAGACTCAGAGTATTGAATGTACGAGGAAGGACAAGTGTCAGATCGTCAACTAGCCGTTTGTACGGAGAGCCAATGATCTTTCGACACGCATGTACGGAGTCTGCGAAGCAGTTAATGCTGCATTTAATGCGTCT
>JAPKLY010000512.1:71454-85900 GCA_026898435.1 Prunella vulgaris | reverse complement strand
GCTGACACCCATACACCCTCAACTTCCCAGGCACAAAGGAAGAAGAGGACTGTGTATATTGATGTTTCTGGGAGACAGGTTTACACTTCTGATGCTATCAGAATTGTTAAACAAATCTGGATCCCGAAGGGTATGACTGACTCTGTAGGACCTAATACGAGATGGGTACCTGAGGCCTGATTCTTTTCAGGTCGCTACGGGCTACAAGAAGAGGAAGGAGGATCTGATGAAGGACTGGTACTTGGACTCAGGGTGTTCCAGGCACATGACCGGATTTCGTGATCTCCTTCAAGATTATGTAGCTCAGGAAGGCCCGCAGGTAACCTTTGGTGATAACTCTAAGGGTTTCACCAGGGGATTCGAAACCCTTGTTATTGGCTCTATCCGTGTACTGAATGTATCATATGTTGAGGGACTGAGACATAACTTGCTCTCGGTCAGTCAGTTCTGTGACCGAGGATATAGTGTAGAATTTACATCTAACATGTGTCTTGTGAAGGACAAATCTACACTGCAGGTTCTGATTACAGGTGTCAGGAGGGGCAATATTTATTTTGCTGACTTCAAGAGCAGCCCTCCTGAAACCTGCTTGGTCGCTAAGAGCTCTTCTGAGCTCAGTTGGCTTTGGCATAAACGCCTGAGTCACTTAAACTTCAAGATTATTAAAAAAATCTCTCGACTTTCTCTTATAGAGGTTCTACCTAATGAAGTTTTTAGCAAAGACCACGTGTGCGGAGCATGTCAGGAAGACAAGAAAACCAAAGCCTCATTCAAAGAGAAAGAAGCCTTCTCAACTGACAAAGTGCTTCAGCTCCTGCACATGGATCTTTTTGGTCCTATTACTCCTGTCAGCATGAATGGTAGGAAATATACCCTTGTTGTTGTTGATGATTATTCCAGGTACACATGGGTTATTTTCTTGCTGAACAAGAAGGAGACTCAGATCAAGCTTCCAGAGTTACTCAAGCAATTGAGTACTGAACAGGGTCAGAGCATAGTCAGGATCCGATCAGATCGAGGAACAGATTTTATAAACTCTATTATAACTGACTTTTGTACTAACCATGGTATTGCTCATGAGACTTCTGCAGCCAGGACCCCTCAGCAGAATGGGGTAGCTGAAAGAAGGAACCGGACCCTGAAGGAAGCTGCCAGGACCATGTTGGCTGAGTCAGGACTGCCCAAGAAGTACTGGGCTGAAGCAATCAATACTGCTTGCTACACTCAGAACCGATCTATGCTGAACAAACAACATGCTCAGACACCTTATGAAACTTGGAACAAGAGGAAGCCTCGCATCTCTTATTTCCATATTTTTGGGTGTAAGTGTTTCATCCTGAACAATGGGAAAGACTAGCTTAAAGCCTTTGATAGCAAGTCTGATGAGGGAGTTTTCTTAGGATACTCCTCAGTCAGCAAAGCTTTCAGGGTGTATAACTGTCGGACCCTTTGTGTGGAAGAAACACCTCATGTTGTGTTTGATGAGACTGCATCAGTGCGTAGAAAATAGGTTCAAAGTCCTGACACTGAGGGGGTTACCAAGAGGGTGACGAGACTGAGCCTGAAGAATCCTGAATTCAACATCAAACTTGTCAGTGCTCCCAAGGGATGGGATGATGATGATAATGATGATCTGGATGGACCTCAGGCCAACCCTCAGCAAGCCCCAGCCTCGGAGAATGTTGAGTCTCAGACGGAGGGACAGACTCAACCTGAGGTACGTACTGTCGGTGATGATACTTCTGCACCTGAGACAGTTACTGAGTCCAACACTGTAGGGGGAAACAATGTCTCTGATATTGCCCAACCCTCAGGAATTGACTAAGTATCCCCTGTTCTTGCTCGTTCCGCTTCTTTGCCTGTTATTGTCGAGACTAACGGTTCAGGATCAGGCGAGGGAACTTCAGCAGCTCCTAGTGCAGCCGTCAGCAGGAGGCGGTGGCTAGATGATCACTCATTGGCTGACATCATTGGTGATGTCAATGAGGGGGTCAGGACAAGGTTGTCCTTTGGTGAGAGCGCTATGTTCTGCTGCTTCCTGAGTGATCAGGAACCTAAGAGCATAGAAGAAGCTCTTGCTGACCCCAACTGGATCTTAGCCATGCTGGATGAGCTCAATCAGTTTGAGCGGAATCAGGTTTGGGAGTTAGTTGAGAGACCTAGGCGTCAACATGTTATTGGCACCAAGTGGGTCTTCAAGAACAAGAGGGATGAGAAGAATGTTGTTGTCAGAAATAAGACCAAATTAGTGGCAAAGGGTTACTCTCAGGCCGAAGGAATCGACTATGATGAGACCTTTGCTCCGGTCGCAAGGTTGGAAGAAATCAGGCTATTTTTGGCGTATGCAACATTCAAGAAGTTCAAGGTGTATCAGATGGATGTGAAGAGTGCCTTTCTGAATGGTGTACTGAACGAGGAGGTTTATGTTAAGCAACCTCCAGGGTTCGAAGTTGGGAATAAGGTATAACACCTGAAGAAAGCTCTTTATGGCCTGAAGCAAGCTCCGAGAGCGTGGTATGATATACTTTCCCAATTCCTGATAGACCACGGGTTCGTGAAAGGAACAGTTGACAGTACCCTCTTCCGGATATCCAAAGGGGACGACATTCTCTTGGTTAAGATTTATGTGGATGACATAATATTTGGATCTCCTAATCTGAAGCTTTGTGAGAAATTCTCCAAGCTGATGACTGGAAATTTGAGATGTCAATGATGGGAGAAATGAACTTCTTTCTGGGTCTCCAAGTCAGGCAATCTGACTCCGGAATTTTCATAAATCAGTCCAAGTATGCGAGGGACTTGATTCAGAAATTCAGAGTTTAGTCCAGCAAAGTCTCACGTACACAAATGAGAAGCTGGATCCTGACAAAGAAGGAGTCTCAGTAAATCAGACTGAATATAGGGCACTTATAGGATCCTTGTTGTATCTGACTGCTAGTCGCCCTGACATCATTTATGCAGTCGGAATTTGTGCAAGATATCAGTCTGATCTAAAGAAGAGTCATCTAGAGAGTGCCAAAAAGATATTGAAATACCTGAAGGGTACAGTCAATTTAGGACTTTGGTATCCCTCTGATGACAATCTAGAACTGACTGACTATTCGGATGCAGATTATGGAAGCTGTAGGCTTGATAGGAAATCAACTACAGGCACATGTCAGTTTCTAGGGAGTAAACTGATCTCTTGGTTCTCTAAGAAGCAAACCAGTGTTGCAACATCTACTACTGAGGTTGAGTATATGGCGGCAGGCAGTTGTTGTTCTCTGATCCTTTGGCTGAAACAACAACTGAGAGACTACCAAATTGAGGCCACTGAAGTCCCAATTTATTGTGACAATAATAGTGCCATTGCCATATCCCAAAACCCAGTCTTACACACAAGGTGTAAGCATGTATATATCAGGCATCGCTTTATAAGAGATCATGTTGAGAAGAAGGACATCAGGATAGAGAGAGTCCCTACTGATAAACAGAGAGCTGACATTCTGACTAAGGCTTTGCCTGAAACCAGGTTTGTTGATTTATTAGTAGAGTTAGGACTCCTTGACCCAGGCTTAGGAGATTCAATCTGAATCTCTAATCAGAATGCACAAGGTCAGGGGGAATGACTAACTAGGACTCAGGATGAAGGAATCTCAGAGAGAATGTGAATGGTTGTAGGGGGAACATTCAGTATGTAAAGGATGATCAGTATAGACTAACTAAGTTTCAGGACACTGAACTCAGGGTTTGTCACCCTGATAGGTTACATGTGGTATCAGTCAGAATACAAATCTGACTGACTGGTATGTTTCCTGATTTATTTTTAGTCATCATATCTTGTTTGCATCATCCTTGATACTGTTTGCCGTATTGTCAAATTAAATTATTTTGTCATTTAATCCCAGCCGTTCATTTAATATTCAGTTATTATTTAATGCAAATTATTTGAATTAAATACGGACATGCTCTGTCGTGCTTTTAATGCAAAGTGGGCGGGAACGGTTTCCGATAAAATTTTTGATTCATTACTTTTAAAAACCGAAAAGGCTCGATCCACATCCATGCTTTTTAATCGTTTACTCTCAACCATTGAATTTCATAAGTCATGATTTCTGAGTCGTCCGATTAAACTAATTTTTTTTTTTATAAATAGGGGAAGTTTTTGACATTGCAAACTTTACGCACTCAAATCTTTCTACTTCTCTTTGCAAATCTTTCCTTCGGTTCTTCAAATCTTCATACCTCGATAATAGCTTCACCCTCAGTCGATTCGTTCTTTGGGAATCTTTTCCATCTTAGGAATGAGATTCACTGGGAAGCTTATGGTGATTTCTCTTCTAATGATCCTGACATTTTGCCTGTGAAAGAACTGTTTGAAGATGCAGGACTTCTACGATTCATCACAGCAAAACCCCAGAGACTTCATCCTCGTCTTGTTGCTGCCTTCTACATCAAAATGGTGCAGAACAAGGACTCTCAGGAGTGGGAAACCTGCATTCCCCTGACTTCCTGTGTGAAGGGGAAAGATGGTGAAGATGAGATGACCAGGAAGTGAGTCACTCTCAACATTAGGCAAAAGATTAAGGAGGTGTTTAATCTTTCCCACTCTGGACGAAGTTCTATCGACTACGGGTTTGACACTGAGAAGGACTATCTCCAGTCTCTCTGTGATGGAGTTGTTGTCCTGAAGTCGGGCCTGAACAAGTCCGTCCTAAGGCCTGATTGTCGTCACTTCTTCGACCTGACTAGTCAGGGGGTGATGGGGATAGCTGGAGGATTTGAGCAAATCTCCCGGTCGAAATTGTATACCATGATGGCAATCAAAGACGCCTCGATGCATGCCTTCCACTGGGAGGACTACTTCCTCCAACTACTGGTAGCTGAGACCAGTAAGATCAAGTACTCGCCGGAGGGTCAGGCGACGTTTGAGGCCAAGATGCACTTTGGCACCAAGATTTCTCTGTTCTTGGAAACCTTGGATCTCGGTGATGTGGATCAGGCCCAATCACTCGAGATTCCAGCGAAAGTAGACCTCTTCAGAGCTTATTCCGGTGATGCTGGCACAAAGAAGCGATCGAGAACCCAGAAGAAGAAGGCTCAGGCGAGCACGACTAGAGGAGTCAAGGCTCAGGCGAGCAAATCTTCAGGGGCCCTTATTACGAAGCCAGCGGAGGACAAACCCAAGCACTCCGGACTCAAGCAACAGACGCTGAAATTTAAGTATCCGGGGTCAGAAGAGCAAAAGAAGAAGCTCGTGGAAGAGAAAGCTGCTGAAGAAGTGATTCAGCATGTAACTACGAAGGGGGAACCTGCTCTTGAAGTTGCCCCCATCTCTGCCGTTCCGGAGGTTGCATCCTCAGATCCGAAACCACTTGTTCTTGAGCAAGAAGTGGCTGAGGAACAGATCCTCAACATTGTATCAGCTTATCAGGGCTTGGAGGCCCACTCTGGTGAGGATCAGGGGGAACCCACTCAGAAGGAACCAGTTGTTGAGTCGGAGGTTGTTGAAGGAAGGGTGGAAGAAGGTATTGAGAAGGATGCTGAAGTTGTTCAGGCTGATGTTCCATGGCTATTCCCCGCGCTTGATGAAAGCACACTGCCTGACTTTGAGATAGTGGCAAGGGGAACGACTGTGGAGATGGTGGATAAGAGGTTTCCTGACCTCTCAGATGCTCAGAAGGAGGCGGTTGTGCAATTTCGCACTTACGCCATGATCAGGAGTGCCACCTGGCCTGAATTGAGTCAGCTCGGAGAATCGAGAGGATGGGATAAAATGGCTGAATCTGAAGCTGCTCTATTCGATCACGTTGAGGTAAATTCTTTACATCACTTGATCAAAATGGTGGATTTTATCAAAACTGTCCGCCGCATCTATCCTGAGCCCGAGCAAGAAGGAGTAGGGAAGGAACTGACTGTGGTTCCGAATGCTGAGGCTCAAGGAGAGGATCAGCCTGAGATGATTGCTGAGATGATGGAGAAGGAGAAGGAAGTTGAGAGGGAAGTGGTTATTATTGCTGATGATATTCAGCAAGGTGGCACTGAAGGGGTTAGTGCACCGGCCGATGAAGCACTCCTGGGACCCGGGACTGCTGAGGCTTCAGGAGAGGGTCCATCAGGTCTGGTCCGCGTGAAAGGTAGATGGATCACCCAAGAATCCTTATATGTTCAAAACTCCTCACGAGCTCTTGCAAATCTTCACAGAAGGGTAATCCTCGTTGAGCAAAAGGCTAGTCGGGTCGGTTCCAATTCTGACATTCTGAACAAGAAGATGAACAGGCTGGATCGAGATCTAAACGAGATGGGACGGATATGAATGCTGCGATCGATCTTCTCGGTGAGGTTCGGGTACAACACTCAGTAGATCTCACTGTTATTACTGAGCAAGCAAAAGGGGCCATTCAGAGTTGCAATCAAATGGTTTTTGATGCACTAACTCAACAAGAAAATAAGCTTGCCACTTTTCTTGATCAACAACTGAATGAGAGGGTCGATCAGTTGGTTGATGGAAAGTTGGCTAAGCTGAAGGCAGATCTGAAAGCGGAGCTACTGAGTGAGTTATCAGCTCAAGGGAAGTTGGAGATCGAAGGTGCTCTGAATAACCGGTTGGTTAACTTTGAAGCTAAGATAAAGGGCGAGCACAATGCAGCTGTGGATAAGCTCAGCGTGAGCTTGAGAGGGATGGTTGGGCAGATTGGGCAACTACAGTGCAAGCACACTGAGATGGACAGTCAGTTCACCTTGTTGGCGGAGTCAGTAAACGAGGTCGTTGGCTGAATCAACGATGATGATGCCAAAAAGGGGGAATAAGGAAAGAAGCAAATTGGTAAAGCCAAGAAGAAGATCTTCCCCCCAGAACTGAAAGCTGCGGACAGGAAAAGGACTAGGTCCGTCGCTGCCATTGAAGCTGCTGAAGGCTCAGATCCGAAGAGGTTGAGGTCCTCTGAAGATCCTGCCCTGGAACCCTTGTATACTGAGATGGAGGAACAAATGCACCCAGGGACGACCACTCAGAAGAAGATGGTGATGACTGAGGCGGAGAAGTTAGCGAAGATGAAGGAGATCTTGCTACTCAGTCAGATCCAATGTTTGAAAGAGTCCAAAGAGTACCTGACTTCGCAGGTTCAGAAGAAGAAATCTGTGCCCTCTGGATCTCGGAAGAAGACTCAGAGGAAGATAGTGGTCAAACCTGGTCAAGGTCCTCTGCCTCTTCAGTTTGTGGAGGATTTCATTCCGCTTGAGATGTTGGAGGTATGGATTCCGATCCGGAATAGGTGGGTCTATCTCTTCTATGTGGTGGGGTTATGGGACGATCTAACTGAAGATAAAGACGTCATACTCTGTCACTGGATGACACAGGAGCATCCGGATCTCTGGGCTGAAATTATCAGATATGCTGACACTGAAGGTGTAGAGATCGCTCCTCCGGAATTCATCAAGTATCCTCCCCCACTCTTCAGAAACTCCAAGCAACTGGACCGGAAAGCAATTTCTGAAGAAGTCGTCAGAGTAGGACGAGTTGCCGGTGCAGTTGGTGATCGGAACAGGATGAAGCAGGTCCTGAACCGAGTCTTGGAGATGTATGAAATTCCTCAAGCTGGTTGGAATAAGGATGAAGACTAGACCAGGAGTTAGTTGTTCAGGAAATTGTAATAGCTTCATGATAATTGTAACTCTTATATCAATCAATGAAGTTATTTTATTTTCCTGAGTACAACTTCTTGTTGACTCCTGAATTTACTTTTCTGTATCCTTATCAAGAACTGTACTAACCCATTCCTTGTTTTCATCTTATAGACTAATGGCCTAGTTTGTCAGGTGGTACTGAGTTGTTTTTAACTGACTAAGTCAGTTGATTGTATAGATGAATAGGAATTTGCTTAAGGGTTTTGGCATCATCAAAAAGGGAGAAATTGTTGGGACAATCTGAGTATTTTGATTAGATCCCAAAACCCCTGATGAACTTGCCTAAGTACAGTTGTTCAGGATTGTCTAGTTCAGGATAGTTAGGTTAGGAATTCAGTTCGGGAGGAACGTGCTGAAAACTGAAGAATATTGGAGTCGACCCAATTTACTGAAGTCTGAAGTGCAATCCATCCTGAAGAAGTCAGAGTCAGTCTTGCTGAAGATTGCCTGAACTGAAGCTAAAGAACGAGGCCTGATGATCCGTCCTGAAGATAATCCGGAAGTACCATTGGCTGATGTTTCTACTGAGTACATTAAGCATACTCAGGACAGAACTTAGTCAGTGAAGAGTAAGTATAACCTATCAGGCTGTGCTGAATGCACATAAGACCTGACTTAGGTCTTAGTTCAGTTTACCTGAATCATGTAAGTCCAAAGCAAAAAAGGTTACACATACTGGGCTGAATAACCTATCAGGCTGTGCTGAATGCACATAAGACCTGACTTGGGCATTGGTTCAGTTTACCTGAATCATGCAAGTCCAAAGAAAAAAGGTTATTTATGCTATGGGACAAAGAGACAAAGAGAATGTCAGTAAGACTCCGATAAAGACAAACATTCAGACTGAGTTATTAACAAGAGACTCAGAGTATTGAATGTACGAGGAAGGACAAGTGTCAGATCGTCAACTAGCCATTTGTACGGAGAGCCAATGATCTTTCGACACGCATGTACGGAGTCTGCGAAGCAGTTAATGCTGCATTTAATGCGTCTCAGAGTTGCAGGCGGCGGGACAAAATTGCCAGATTAAGCATGGTGATTAGGTCAACAGTACATCTAGCCTGCAACCACCCTAAAATAGGAAAGATTTGGTTAGATCTCCTCCAACGGATCTATTTTGAATCTTGCCTAACGGGAAATTTCCAAGCGAAAGCTCTCAAGAATCTAAGCACTCAAAGCATATTTTGAACAACACTCTGCAATTAAATTTCCCTAGTGTTGTAGTAGGATTCACTCTGTATTTGCTTAGTTTTGATAGCTCTAATCTTTAGCATTGCTTTGTATTGCTAGGGCTATCCTTAGTTGGAAATCAAGAATACCAAACCACTCAGGGTGTGAGATTGGTTGGTTATAAGGACTGGGACTTGTAAAACGCCCAGGGGTCAGTTCCTAAGAGAGAAAATTGGCTATTCGTGTCCCTTGGCTCGTAAAAACCAAGTACCTATCCTCAGGGCTTTGAGTGTAGCTTTCTGTTAAATCAGGTCGTGGACGTAGGAGTTGGTTATCTCCGAACCACGTTAAAAAGTCCCTTGTGTGCTGATTTACATTCTTGTTCAGGATCATAACTGTCATCATACTAAACTGAACATTCTGCATTGTTCTTATATTCAGGACTGAATCAATCAGCCGGAATCTTAATAATGTGCACTCAGCCTTAACCACCACTTTACTAAGCAAACTCAGAGAAAATGTTTTCAGAAACTAAAGCGAGTAGGAACTAAGGGCTCACATTCCGCACGTACTCTAGCTTACTGAGATAGTAGTCCAACTGATTAGCTTCCGAGCGGTCAGTAGGTTTGTTATCTCTACTAAGCTTCTGAGCACATTACTCACACTCAGCTTATCTGACTCGTTACTGAATTTTCCCTGCTGCTCCATACACTGAGCGTGTTAGAGCATTTTTCTGAGTCTTTTGGAAAAATCTGACATCAGTGTATTCCCCCCATACACTGATTATACTCGTTTCGGGACCAACACCATGCCATCATAGCATGTTGAGCTTCTAGCAACTCTCTTATGTCCATACGGATGGCGGTTTGATCATCTCAAATGGGGGTCACGTCCGTACGCAAAAAAGTGAAATCGGTCCTCATTGAGGCGACATCGGTCCTTAGGGACCTCATTTCTTGTCCTTCTTCCTCCATACTCATGCCTCCTACTCCGTGCGTCCCTCCTTGTTCATATATCTCTTCTTCTTCCAATTGCTCTTCCTCCTCCTCTTCTTGAGTGCTAGACTCTCCCCTTGCTCTTTTACTCACACTCTTTCGAGTACCCATTCGGTGGAATGCCCTTTTGATCTCCAAGTGCTTGAGACTATCAAGTTTCCAACTCTCCTCACCCTTCCAAGTAAGTAGATTGTAGTCAATAAGAGGGGAAAGATAGATCATCAGATGTCTTACCAACAAAGCAAGGTGTCCTCTTCTTCTTAGTGACCATTCTTGTCTTCACTAAGTAAGGCAAATCAAGATATGCTAAACTCACACCTTCTTCACTTGGCTCCCATCCAACACTTTGTGCTATGTGAGCAATCATTCCACCATAAGTGCAATTCAACTTCGTATGTTGATAGGAGAGATTCTTACAAAGATAAGCTCCCAAATCGGCGGGAATTGATCTCACCATAGAGTAGAGTAGGTAAAGCTCTTCATTCCTAACTCCTCCGGTCTCATGCCTAGCAAAAACGCTGTTAGCTAACACTAACACCTTTTGTGCATATGCAAAGATAGGGTTGGCAATTTGTGAGGCTTTCGAGTGTTGAGCCAAGTAGGCTTGATCCTCGTCCTTTGTAATATTTCTCCAAAATTCTTACTCTTGGACAAACCTTTCTTTAGCATAGTGATTGAATTTTGAGACTTCCTCCTCACAACCGAAAAGTCAGTTGATCTCTTGGGTTGTCAAGCTATATGCCTTGTTTTTAATTCGGAAATGAGTCCGAATAGGCATTCCACCCATCTCGATGAGCTTGAACGTGCTTCAGAACTCAATATTAAGCTTGGGGTAAGTCTTGTGGTTCACTTGAAGCAAACCTCTCCACCCGATATTCGCGAACAAATCCTCCATGTCATCTCCAAAGTAAAGAAACTCAACCGTTTCTTTGTGGAAGTACCTCGAACTATGATAACCAATCTTGGAAACCTTCTCGAATGTCTTGAAGAACTCCACATTATCCTCAAAACATAAATCAAATCTAGAAGGCTTGTATCCACATTTCTCAAAACACTCTTCCTCTAAAACCGAATCATTCACTACTCTACTTTGGCGAGAACTTGAACTTGAAGCTTTCTCTTTTCCTTTTCTAGATATCTCCTACAAAGCATATTCAAAATATTAACAAGAGGAAATAATTTTCAAATCAAATATCACATCTATTCATGCATATAGCAAGCTAAGATTGAAACATGAGGCATTCATAAGTTTCAAGGACTTCACTATTTATGTTCACTATTCATCTTAATGCTCAATTGCAATTAAACCTTAATTATCCAAAAATAATAGGTGAATTCATGAAATTTAACCTACCCTTGACATCTCTATGACATATCAATCAACATTAAGCATGAATACATGAAACAATATCAATTTTGCACAAAAATATCCAAAAATTCGTCACCATGCAAGACCACAAAAATTCAATCTTCAATTCATTCACAAATTCATCAAATTGGCATGCAATTGAGTCCCAAATGGACTACACAACAATAATAATGCTCAATAATACCATCAATTGCAAGAATATAAGCATAGAATAAAAAATCCCCAATTCATGCTCAAAAACCCTAATTAATGGAATTTCTAAGTCTTCATAATTCAACCATAGAAACCATGCCAAAATACAAGAAATAGTAAGTAGGGAGTATGAGAAACATACCTTTGGAAGGAATTAGGAAGTAACATTATAGAACTTGAAATGTAAGGATTTTTCTCTCTTCCTTCTCTTGTTCTTTGCAGTGTGAGTGCAAGAAAATGGAGTGAGTAGTGTGTGTTTGTGTGTGAAATCACCTATTTATATGTAGGGTGTGAAAATGGGTCAAAACCTTGGAGTCCGAACCGGCGCTCGATCACTTGCCTTGGAGCGCTCGATCTGGCTTGGTCCCACGCTCGGACAGGGCAGCTCGAGCGGCCCCCGGCTCAGGGTCAGACAAATTCTGCTTGAGCTAGGCCTAGTTACGCTTGAAGATAGGCCAATGGGCACTCGATCAAGGCCCAATTTGTGCAATTTCGAACCATGACCAAAATACACCATTGTCATGCAATTTTTCCTACACACAACAACTTAAAACTCCAAAAATTTCATCACAAATTATCAAGTATCATTGCAAATAAAAAATATGAAGAACGAACACATCTCCCCCCCCCCCCCCAAACTTTTTCGGATCGAGGATCCTAAAAGTTTGGTAAAAACTGATGAATAATGGATTTGCAATGAACTAATGCACTAATAAAAGCATAAACAAGCTGAACTAAAGCAAGAACTCTCCAACCAATCATAATATGCAACTCCCCCAAACTATTATCCACTAAGTTCACAAATCAAAATAGGAGGACACACAATGCCTCAATATGAAGATCATGATGGCAATAATACTTCTTTTGCTTCTAATTCCTACAAAATCAAACAAATCAAACAAACAAAACTATCACGACTAATAAAGAAAATCAATAAAGCAAAAAGAAAGAAATGAGAACAATAAGGATGGGTTGCCTCCCATCTAGAGCTTAGATTTACCGTCCCTTAGCCGGACGACCTTAAAGCTCAAGGATGATCAAGATCAACAAGTCTCAATCGACTAGTTACCCCCTTGCTTCTCAAGTAAGAACTACCATCAAACAATTCCATTTCCTCTTTCCAATCCACTAAAGCAATTTTCTTCCTTTTTCTCAAAATGCTCTCTCACACTAGCATCATACTCAAAATCATAAAATTGTGACTTCACATCCACTTTCTTCCTAATCTTCATGTAATCCCGAATTAGATTAATGACATTACCACCCTCCTTACTTGGGGAACTCATTGAAGAATCATAAATAGAGAATGTCGCTTCCTCTTCATTCATCTTCAAGGTAACCTCTCCCTTCTTGATGTTGATCAATGCATCCGATGTTGCAAGGAAAGACCTCCCAAGTATAAGAGGTATATCATCATCTTCTTCAATATCAAGCATGTTGGTCCCAAAACGAGTACAATCAGTGTATGGGGGGGGAATACACTGATGTCAGATTTTTCTGAAAGACTCAGAAAAATGCTCTAACACTCTCAGTCAGGATTTCCTGAATTACTCAGTATGCTGAAGGTCCACAGGGGCAGCAGGGACAGTTCAGTAACGAGTCAGATAAGCTGAGTGTGAGTAATGTGCTCGGAAGCTCAGTAGAGATAACAAACCTACTGACTGCTCGGAAGCGAGTCAGTTGGACTACTATCTCAATGAGCTAGAGTACATGCGGAAAGTGAGTCCTTAGTTTCTACTCGTTTTAGTTTCTGAAAACATTTTCTCTGAATTGCTTAGTAAACTGGTGGTTAAGGCTGAGTGCACCGTATTAAGATTCAGGGTAATTGATTCAGTCCTGAATATAAAAACAATGCAGAATGTTCAGTTTAAAGTGATGACAGTTATGATCCTGAACAAAACAGTAAATCAGCACACAAGGGTCTTTTTAACATGGTTCGGAGATAACCAACTCCTACGTCCACGACCTGATTTAACAGGAAGCTATCCTCAAAACCCTGAGGATAGATACTTGGTTTTTACGTGCCAAGGGACACGAATAGCCAACTTCCTCTCTTAGGAACTGACCCCTGGGCGCTTTACAAGTCCCAGTCACCAATCTCACACCCTGAGTGGTTTGGTATTCTGGTTTCCAACTAAGATAGCTCTAGCAATACAAAACAATGCTAAATATTAGAGCTATCGATCTAAGCAAATACAGTGTGAATCCTACTACAACACTAGGGAAATTTAATTACAGAGTGTTGCTTATAGTATGCTTGAGAGCTTTCGCTTGGAAATTTCCCGTTAGCCTTGAATGGGTGCAAGGCTCTCCATATTTATATGCAAGATTCAAAATAGATCCGTTGGAGGAGATCAAATCAAATCTTTCCTATTTTAGGGTGGTTGCAGGCTAGAAGTACTGTTTGACCTAATCCCCATGCTTATTCTGGCAAGTTTGTCCCACCCCCTGCAACTTTGAGATGCATTAAATGCCGCATTAAATGCTGCACAGACTCCGTACATACGTGTCGAAAGATCATTGGCTCTCCGTTCTAACGGCTAGTTGACTTTCAGACATTAGTCCTTCCTCGTACATTCAATACTCTGAGTCTCTTGTTAATAACTCAGTCTGAATGTTTGTCCCATTGGAGTCTTACTGACATTCTCTTTGTCTCTTGTCCCATAGCGTAAATAACCTTTTTGCTTTGGACTTACATGATTCAGGTAAACTGAACCAATGCCTAAGTCAGGCCTTAAGTGCATTCAGCACAGCCTGATAGGTTATTCAGCCCAGTATGCGTACCCTTTTTTGCTTTGGACTTACATGATTCAGATAAACTGACTCAAGGCCTAAGTCAGGTCTTAAGTGTATTCAGCACAGCCTGATAGGTTAACACTTACTCTTCACTGACTAAGTTCTGTCCTGAGTACGCTTAGTGTACTCAGTAGAAACATCAGCCAATGGTACTTTAGGATAGTCTTCGTTTTTCAGCTTCAATTCAGGCAATCTTCAGCGGACTGACTCTGACTTCTTCAGGATGGTGTATACTTCAGACTTCAGTAAATTGGGTCGA